>LUCG01264890.1:0-10676 GCA_001633085.1 Carthamus tinctorius | reverse complement strand
CCGTGTTTGGGAATCAGTTTATGTTTTTCCGCTGCGCGTTTATCGCTCTACGATTCCCAACAGGAAACTGGTAATCCCAATTTAATAACCAGTGGAAAGGATATATATATTCTACAAATTTGGGCACTAAGACATTCCAGGTTTGAATTCTAAAACATTCTTGGATTTTTTTTGGGTATACTGGTAGTATTAATTTACTTGTACTATTAGAAAAAAGGCCTCAAATCGTAGAAAGTGAGACAATCAAATAAAAACCATGACGGTTGAAAACCCTAACAATGCATTAAATACACAAAAACCCGGGAAATTACACGGTTTGGGCAATTCAAATTAAAATCATACTTGAAGCAAATGAATTATGGGAGATGATAGAACCAAAGGCCAATACGCAACCAGATGAGAAAAAGGGTAAGGCAACAATTGCCTATCTATACCAAGCATTGACCGAAGATGTAATATTACAAATTGCGGGATATAAGACTGGAAAAGAAGTCTGGGAGGCATTAAAGAAAAGACATGTCGGAGCAGATAAAATACAGAAGGCACGCCTACAATCTTTGATGATTGAATTTCAAACACTCCAAATGGAGGAGGACGACACGTTGGATGCGTTTACGGCTAAACTCAATGCCTACGCCACCAAGGCAAAAGAATTAGGAAAGACTTTGGATCAATCATTAGTGGTACGAAAACTTTTGGACGCCATGCCAGATTGGTTCATCCAAATAGTGGCATCCATAGAACAAAATTGTGATCTAGACGAAGCAATGTTAGATGAGATTATTGGAAAGTTGAAAGCCTATGAGGAAAGCATAAAACTCAAAAGAGGAGGTCGTGGAAAAAGCCAAGAAAGGTTACTATTCATACAAAATGAACACTCTGGAAGAGGAAGACGTTTCTGCAATCGAGGACGTGGTAGATTTAACTCCTCACGAGGAAATTGGCATAGCAACAAAATTAAACAATTCTCAAAAGAGGAAGGCTCAACTCACAAGGCAAGAACGAACAAAAGGTGGAATAAGCAAGCAAGGGACATGAGCAACATATGATGTCACGAATGCAGAAAGTTTGGACTTTAGAGAAAGGACTGCAATCAACAGTAGACAACGCAGGAACAATCAAACCTTATCCAAGAAAACGAAGAGCCGACACTGTTAATGACAATACATAAATCTGAACACGAAGAAGTACTGTTGAATGAAGGACATTTTCAACCCGGAAGGTATGCTACGACAGATGAAAGCATCTGGTATTTAATAATGGTGCAAGCAACCAAATGACAGGGACTAAGAGTCACTTCAAGGATATTGATGAAAATATAACATGACGTGTTCGTTTTAGAGATGGATCATATGTAGAAATCAAAGGAAGAGGCCCTATTTTATTAAAATGTAGGAATCATGACCAGAAGGTTATACCAGATGTATACTACATTCCAAACCTCAAGAGCAACATACTGACTTTAGGACAATTCATGGAGATTGGGTGTAAGGTCGTCATGGAAGGAGAACAACTGACTTTACATGATAAAAATAAGAGGCTACTGAGGAAGGTAGAAAGATCCAAGAATAGACTTTATAGCATCAACCTGAAAATTGGAACACCCATATGTCTTCTAGCAAATATAGATAGCGAAGCATGGTTGTGGCATGCTAGATTGGGTCACTTAAACTCTAAAGACATCAAGAACACGACAAAGAAAAATCTAGTGGAAGGAATACCTAAGATAAACAATGCAGGACAAATCTGTGATGCTGCATATTAGGAAAACACAGTAGGACTCCATTCCCTAGTAAAGCAAAGTTCAGATCAAAGAACCCGTTGGATCTAGTATATGGAGATCTTTGTGGCCCTATAAGCCCAACCACACACTCCGGAAAGCAATACATTTTCTTGTTAGTGGACGACTATACACGTTTTATGTGGGTCTACTTTCTGACCTCAAAGATTAGTCATTTGACACTTTCAAGGAATTCAAACAAAAGATTGAAAGCAAAATGAGTATAAGATTAAGGATGCTGAGAACGGATAGGAGAAGTGAGTTCACATCAAATGAATTCTCTAAGTACTGTAAGGAAAATGGAATAACACGAAAATTGACAACACCTTACTCACCACAACAAAACGGAGTTGTAGAAAGAAGAAATAGAATAGTATTATCTACTACTAGAAGTATGATGAAAGCAATGAGGCTACTACAGAACTTCTAGGGAGAAGCAGTCAGACACGCTGTATACATAATGAACAGGGTACCTACAAGAGCCCTGGTGGATAAGACTCCATATGAGGTACTTTACAACAGGAAACCAAATCTTGAAAATTTAAGGATATTTGGGTGCACTGCTTATGCTAAGGTAACAATACCTCATTTTCAAAAGCTTGATGATAGAAGTGTTCCCATGATTTACTTCGGTGTAGAGGAAGAATCAAAAGCATATAGATTATATGATCCAGAAAAGGGTAGGAAATGTGTAAGTAGGGATGTTAAGTTTATGGAACCATGGAAATAGGATAACAACAGAGAGGAAACCACCACACAAGACTCTGAATGGACAAGTTTTGTGGTTAGAGGAATAGATGATGGAAATACTACATCAATCAACTCAAAAAGCAATGAAGAAGTTTACCAGGAACAGGAACAAATTACTGCTCCAGACTCTCCAATTACCCCACAAACATATACTTACAATCCACATTTAAAGGAGGAACAAGCAACTGTTAGTTCAATGAGGAGTTCAGATAACTTTAATCACACACCAGTACGAGGCTTCAAAGACTTAAATGAAGTATATGCAAATGCACGTGTAGTTGAACCTGAAAGTTTGCTGCTTACGGAAGAAGAACGATGAAACTATAGGAAAGCATCAACAAATAAAGAATGGATTGAGACCATGCAAGCTGAACTGGATTCAATTAACAGGAATAACACATGGACCCTTGCTACTTTGCCTACAAATCATAAATCAATACGACTCAAGTAGGTCTTTAAGACCAAGAAGGATGCAAAAGGAAAAATATCAAGTACAAAGCCAGACTAGTAGCGAAACGATATGTGCAAGAACAAGGAATTGACTTTGACGAAGCATTTGCACCAGTCGCACGCATCGCAATAGTTCGTCTAATTTTGGCATTGGCTGCATACCATGGCTGGTAAGTACATCATTTGGATGTTAAATCAGCATTTTTACACGAAGAATTAAAGGAAGAAGTCGACGTTGCACAACCTGAATTACAAGCTCGTAAAAGCATTATATGGCTTAAGGCAAGCCTCACGAGCTTGGAATATGAAGCTTGATCACACGTTGAAGTCATAGACTTTAAAAAAATGGAATCTCGAACAAGCGGTCTACAAGAAGTGAAGTAAGACTTCCCCACTAATAGTTGGAGTTTATGTGGATGACTTGATTGTCGCAGACACTCCAAAAAAGGAAATAGATTTGTTCAAATTGCAAATGCAAGAAAAATTTGAAGTGAGCGATCTAGGATTACTGGCCTATTACCTCGGAATAGAAGTTACATAGATAGAAGGTGAGATTACAATCAAGCAAACAGGTTATACCAACAAGATCTTGAAAGAAGCAAATATGATGGATGGTAATGATACAAAGATACTTATGGACCCAAGAATAAAGTTGATCAAGACAGAGGATGGAAACTCAGTGGACGCAACTTATTATAGAAGCTTAATTGGATGTCTAAGGTATTTACTACACACTAGACTAGACCTAAGTTACTCAGTCGGATTACTTACCAGATTCATGCAAGAACCAAAAGATCACCATCTAACGGCAATAAAACATGTAATTCGATACATCGAAGGAACCAAGGAGAATGGTATTATATACAAAAAAGATGGCAGCTGCAAGATAACGGGTTATAGCGACAATAGTTATGGGATTAATGCTGCTCAAGGGAAAGGAACTATTGGAATAGTATTTTACTTTGGAGAATCACCTATTACCTGGTGTACTAAAAAACAAATCATGTGAATCAGAATTCATGGCAGCTACTGCAGCAACATTTCAGGCCCTATGGTTAAAATGGCTACTTAGTGAAATAACAGGCTGGAAGGAGGAAAGGATAACACTGAAGGTTGACAATGTATCACTAATCGCACTCGTCAAGAACCTTGTGTTTCATGGAAGAAGTAAACATATCGACATCCCTTATCACTTTATTCGCGAATGTGTAGAGAATGGACACATCCAAGTGGAGCACATCAGTAGCGAACTACAAAGGGTAGATATATTAACCAAGGCACTGCCAAGGCTAAAATTTGTTACTATGAGGCAGATGCTCGAACTTCAAGATCTACAATGGAGCAATGATCAAGATTAAGGGGGAGAATGTAGACCTAATCCCGCTCAATGCTCAGTTATTATTATATTATGTAAATAATTGTATAGATTAAGGATCTAGGATGTCAAGAATAAAACTACCAACCAAATGATAGTTATGTTAGGTAGTTATGTTAGTTAGTTACCAACCGAATGGTAGTTATGATTAGTTAGTTAGTTAGTTAATTATGTTAGTTAGTTAGTTATGACGGTAGTTAGGCGGTGGTTAGTTTGAATCGATGTGACTATTCGTGAATAGTCATGTTGGTTCATGTCTATATATAAAAGTATTCATGTAATCAGATTAATCCGTTCCAGGAAAAAAAATTGCTTTCAGTAAAGTTCATAAGTTTATCAGGATTAGGGACAACATTTTGTCTGTTTCCTTGTGTTATTTTTGGCTTACTGTAGCTTGGTTTGGTCTTACCACCAATTTCTTTTGTTTTTAGTGGCTAGTCTTAGGTTGACTTTTGTATTTTTCTTTTCGTATTAATCGTTTGCCAACAGTGTTGCCTCCTTTCCAAAACCCTTCCTATTTGCAAGAATGCAAGAATGCGTATCGACCTCTATATATAATCTTATCTTGTAACATGGGTTTGGTTAAGGATTTAAGCCCCATCGATTTTGGACACAAATCCTTCCCATCTTACGAAGATTTCCTGATTCTTCCTGTTTTTGCCATCTTCTTTTCAGTTGTTTGATTTTTCCTTGAAAGACTTGTTTTTTGGGGGAAGTTTTCTAAAGAGGAATTGTGTTTAACGATTTGTATCGATTTAGTTAGATTGAATGAATAGGAAGAATTTTATAGATATAATTAATTGTTGATGGAAGAAACCTAAATGGAATACTAATCTTGTTATAATCGATGAATTCCAGCTTTGATACCATTGATGGAGTTGAAAGAGATCGGTGTCTGCAAGAAATACGGGATCACCCCTGACTGGAGGTCTTTGAATTGCTTGAAACTGTTGCTTCGACTAAAAAGGTAATTAATTGCGATCAAAATCCAGAATTCAAACCATGTGATAACTTTAGATGGTTTTCCTTTTGGTTCACAACTATGAATGATATTTCTTATATGAAATTAAATCGTATATGTTTTGGATGAATATATATTGGCAAAGCATCGTATTCATAGGGGTTATCATGGTGTAATCACAGGGTTATCAAGGTGTTATCATAGGGTTATTATGTTTGAATTGAGTTAACGGTGTGTGCAAGAATGATCATGTAAGAAGTTGAGTTAACGGTGAAAAGTGGATCCAAACCCTTAATCTCTTTTAATCTCATACTCTCCCATGAATTGCTCATTTAGAAAGGAATTGATCTGATACATCTCAGCCTAATGTGCATCCAACGATTGATAACCACTTTTAACGATTCTCATGTTAATCTCAACTTCTCACTAGAACCTAATCCTATATATATATATATATAGACGAAAGTTCAAATGAAAACTCAAATCTAATTGTGAACGTGAGAACAGCCGAGAGCACGCCATGTGACATATTCAATCTGAATAATACATGATTATTCAGACTTAATACTATGCATTATTCAAGGTGAATAATACAACATTCAGACTAAATAATATTGAATGTTGTATTATTCACCATGAACAAGGCATAATATTCGGTCTGAATAATCCTATATTATTCAGACCGAATAGAATCCAAATAGAACATGTGTCGCGTTCTCGGTTGTCCTCACTTCTAAATGTCCAAAACTTTCTCTGCCTTCTCATTGATTTTAGCTAGAAATATACACACCAAAAGCCTAAAACTATGGAAACAAGATAATTACAAAGAATATAAATATACAGTTTCCTATACAGATAGTGTTTCTTAATAGTCCTCCTCTGTTGGAGCAGGAGGTGGGCGAATGCTCAAATTGGATATGCAGTCGAGGAATAACTGTCGAGGAAGCCTTTAATAAAGATATCCACATATTGATACGCGAATGGAATGTGCAGAACGCGAAATTGCTCAAGTGCAACCTTCTCGTGGACAAAGTGGATGCCGAGTTTTACGTGTTTCGTTCATTGATGTTGAACAGGGTTACCCGAGAGATAAACGGCGGAGACGTTGCCACAAAACACCATGGTGGCTCGCCGAAGAGGTAAATGAAGCTCAAGTAAGAGGTTGCGAAGCCAACAGGATTCAGCAACTACATTTGCAACACCTCGATATTCGGCTTCAGCGCTAGAATGAGAGACGGTAGCTTGGCGTTTGGCAGACCATGATATCAAGTTGTAGCCCAAAAGTATGCAATAGCCCAAAGTAGATCGATGTGCATCCGGGAAACCACCCCAATCCGCGTCGATATAAGAAATTAGTTGGGATGGCACGGTGGGGTATATGCGCAAACCGAGATCGGGGGTGCCCTTGAGATAGCAAAGGATGCGTTTAAGGGCATTAAAATGTGGTTCGTGAGGTGCATGCATAAATAAGCAGATCTGTTGGACGACGTAGGAGATATCTGGTCTAATGAACGTGAGGTACTTGAGAGCTCCAGCAAGGTTGCGATAGAGGGTGGGTCGGTCACCGGGGCGCCTGCGTAGGCACTTAACTTGGAATTGGTGTCGACAGGCGTAGAGACAGGTTTGCAATTCTCTATCCCAGCCCGTTTGAGAATGTCTTCAACATATTTATGTTGGGTGAGGAACGTGTTGCTGGCCATTCGTTTGACTTAGATACCGAAGAAGTGTGTGAGGGTACCAAAGTCGGTCATGTTGAACTCCCATTTGAAGGCAGTAATGATCTCGGTTTGGAGGGTAGTAAATGATCTCGTCTGAATTATATCATCAACGTAAAGGAGAAGGTAGGCACAATCTTTGTTCCGGCAAAGAATAAACAAGGATGTGTCACTTTTACTGCATGTAAAATCGAGATGGAGTAGATGGTTGGAGAATCGTTGGTTCCAGGCCCGTGGGGCTTGTTTTAGTCCATCTAAGGACTTCTGAAGTCTGCAAACGTGTTCTTGATAAGAGGGGTTTGTGAACCTGGCAGTTGGTGCATGTATACAATTTCATACAAATTGTCGTGAAGGAACACGTTTTTGACGTCAAGCTGATGGATCGGCTACTTTCTTCCCATGGTAAGGCTAAGAACCGCTCGGATAGTGGTGAGTTTGAAGACGGGACTAAAGGTTTCGTCACAATCAGTTCCGACTTCTTGGGACTTCCCATTGACTACGAGGCGAGCTTTGTATCGTTCTAGAGTGCCGTCAGCATGGAGTTTGTACCGAAAAAATCAAATGGAAACGTATTATGTTTTCATCACATGGACGTGGAACCAATTCCCAAGTATTTTGTTTAAGCAAAGCATTATATTCAACAGTCATGGCATTGCTCCAACTGGGGTCAAGAAGTGCAGCTTTAGGATTAGACGGAATGGGAGATATGTGGTGAGTCTGTAGAGATACGATGTTTTTGGGTCTGAATATCCCGCTCTTAGAACGTGTTTGTATGGGGTGAGAGGTGGAAGGCGAAATATCGTGAGTGGGAAGTGGTGGGGCGGTAGGTTCTGAGAGAGGATAAGTAGTGGGTGACGAGTGTCCCAAAGGGGGAGGGGATGATGAGGGAACCATAGGGGATGAAGGTACTAAAGATGTGGTGCGTTCGATGGAAGGGACGATGCAGGGGTTGGAACGAGAATGATATAAGAAATATGGAGAGGGTTCAATATTATCGAGGAAATCATAGGACTGAGTTGGTGGTTTTGGAAGGGTAGCAAAGGGGAAGGTATTTTCGTCAAAAGTTACGTGACGAGAGATGTGTGTTTGGTTAGCGTTAAGGGTTTGACATAGGTAGCCGCGATGGTTGGATGGGTAACCGAGAAAAATGCACAGGACGGAGCGGTGGGCTAGTTTATGAGTAGTAGTAGAAGAGATGTTGGGGTAGCATAAGCAGCCGAAAGTGCGAAGGTGTGTGTATGTAGGTATGCGGTGATATAGAACTTTAGTAGGTATTTTATTTTGGATGGTGATGGATGGTAGTATATTGACGAGATAGGTGGCAAGGGCAAGAGCATAATTCCAATAGGAAGGAGGTAGAGACACTTGGATAAGAGAGGTTCGGACCATATTATTAATGGTGCAGAGGATACGTTCGGCTTTGGCGTTTTGCGAAGAGGTGTATGGGCAAGAGAAACAAAATTGTATGACGTGGGTAGTGCATAATTAGTAGAAGGCGGAATTATTGAATTCACATCTACTGTTGCATTTGAACGCTTTGATTTTCTTTTTGAATTAAGTATGTATATAGGAATAAAATTTAGTGAATATGGAAAAAACTTGGGATTTTGATTGTAATGGAAAAGTCCAAATATAATGAAAAAAATCGTCAAGCAAAACCAGATAATATTTGTGACCAAATTTGGATGTTTACATAAATCGGCATGTATTATACCAGACGGGGAAAAAGTAACTGTTTGAGACAAAGAAAAACGCAAGCGACAATGTTTTCTTAAAGAACAAGCATGACAATTTTTATGAGTAGAACTAAAGACTAAATTATTTTGCCGAAGGAGACTAAAGACAGCGGAACCCAGATGACCAAGACGATTGTGCCAGATTAAAGGAGAGGTGGTGTGGAGGGCGACGGGATCAGTAGTAGAGATGAGGGGATAGAGGTCATCGGTATTGTTGCACCATGTAAGAGTTTTCCTCGTTATGAGATATATCATAGAAAAACCAAATGGGTCAAACTCAATTGAAACATCATTATCGACATTGAATTTACGGATAGAGATGAGATTGTTAATGATGTGAGGAACATGGTGGATGTGATTTAGGGTATAGAAACGAGATGGGTATGGAATAGTGGTGGGTCCTTGACCAAGAGTTTGAGTGTTGGTGCCATTACCTATTAAAGCATAACGCAATTTGCTTAAAGAAAATAGTTTAGAAATTTTACTAGTGTCGTTGGTAAGATGTGACGTTGACCCCGTGTCCATGTACCATGTATCGGAAGGTTGCTGAAGGTGCATGGTGTTGAAAGCGGATTCCAATTCAGTCCCCCTTAAAGAGCCATGAGGAAAACCCGAATCCGTTTGAAGTGAGCCTGAGATGTTGGAGGCTGCGGAGGGCAGCAAGTCGGGTACCGTCTGAGGATGCCCGCATGTGGGGTTGTAGGATATGGTGCTGTCGGGTAGGGGCATGGGGGTGGTGCCCACGGGTTAGGGTTGTACCAAGTCGCGGTTTGCCATGGGTACAATTGCGTGGAGGTGGAGTGGCCTCGACCACGGCCCCTACCACGGCCCCTGGTGTATGAGTTTCGGCCTCCACGGCGACTTCCAACCCCTCCCCCCCCATGTTGTGACAGCCAACATTGCGGTTACCATCTCGGGTTGGAGGAGATGGATCAGACAGTTGGGGCGACGATTCGGTATGTTCAAACAACGGGTTTCTTCTAGCAAAAGTTGAGATCGGGCTTTGTTGAAACTAGATAGGGGATCAGACTGTTGGATGACCATGGAGATGGTGTCATAGTCGCCTTTTGTGAGGCCAGAGACAAGTTGGAGAACCATTTTGTTCTCGGTGATGGGATTTCTTACGTTGGCCAATTGGTCGCCAAGAGTTCTAAGGCAGGCACAGTAGTCAGTGACGTTACAGAAAGCGTCGAGGCGGGTACTGGTGAACTGCTCTTCTTGGTAAACGGTCCTAGCCGCTTTGTTGTCTTGAAAGATGTCCTCGAGACTTTCCACAATTTTTGAGCCGTGGCACCCGGTTTCATAATAGTTTGTTGGAGGTCGAAGAAGACGGTGCTATAGATCCACTGTTTGACAATGGCATCGAGGCGGGTTTATGTTGGTTTATCGACATCGGTCGGGCGGTTGGTGTTAGGGTCGATGTGATCAAGCACATTGAAAGCACACGCATGGATAGTGAACAGCTCCCACCCATGATGCGTAATGATCATCAGAGTGATCTAGAAGAATAGGAATGGCGTTCATAATGTTATTGACGCTGAAAGGCGGGGTTGAACGATGCCTTGGTGGCGTAGGGATTACTGTTGGAACCAATCATAGTGAAAAAGGAAGGGAGGAAAACGACCGATGGTGGCGGCAACTAGGGTTAGGAAGAAGGAAAAAAATTGAGAAGGCGGCCTTTGATCAATGCTCTCATACCATTCTAAATGACCAAAATTTTCTCTGCCTTCTCATTGATTTTAGCCAGAAATATATACACACCAAAAGCCTAAAACTCTGGAAACAAGATAATTACAAAGAATATAAATATACGGTTTCCTATACAGATAGTGTTTCTTAATACCCACGTTCATAATTAGATTTGAGTTTTTATTTGAACCTGCCCCTATATATATATATATATAGAGAG
>LUCG01264876.1:0-16126 GCA_001633085.1 Carthamus tinctorius | reverse complement strand
TTTCTCTCCATTTCCATTTCCAATTCTCTACAATTCTTTTCTCTGTACCAAACACCACCTTAGAGGCAAATTGCTTCAAACAGTCGAAGAACTGAGTGCAGCTGAAGCCAACATCTTAATACCAGGATTCACCAAGGACAAATGTTTTAGCAGTACAACAGAACTACCTCGAATTAATTATCTCTGCCAACAGACCCACAGCAATTGCAAAGTATAATGGGTGACTTCGAGATCTTTGTTGCAAGTCAGTACTGACGTTCTCTGCCTTCACGAGCTGTCCTTCAGTTTCTGGTTGTACATCTGTAGCGAAAATTTCAAAATGTTTGTATCCTTGATAGATAATATACAAATCCCTGTTAAGCTAGGTTGAATAAACCCCATAATTGATAGGAAACACAGACACAGCATTCGAGAGATTTGTCAAGGCAGAGAACATGATTCAGGTTACCAATATAGGGTTTATAGATACCCTGCTCGGATTATCCTTTTAGGTTTTCTTTAGGATTTTGTATTTTGGCCTGTTGAGCAGTCTTGTATTATATATATTTGTGCTTTGCTCAATAATACAAATGTGGCTGTCCAAAACAGCCACATCAACTTCACTGTCACATTTTCTTTGTCAATTTGTAGTGAGGTGATGCCGTGATTCTGGCCTGAATCAGGATCTAAAGATTCAATGTTTGTTTAAATGTCTCTTTCGACTTCTTTGCTTTATCTTCTCAACTTAGGAATTTGTCAGATATGCTGCTGGTGACATTCGGTTTGGACTTGCAGAATTTTCCGGTTTGTTTTAAAAGGTTATAGCAAAAGAAGCAACTTGGTTAGGGGAATTTTCAGTTTGACCCTTGTAGACTAATAGATTAACATATTTGATTACATGCGACAAGAACACAAAAGCAAATTAACTGTATGTCGAGAATGCTTACCATTATTAACCGACATATTACTTATGGACTCAAGAAGGTCTGTTCCATCAACTGTATATCCCCAGCGGTTTGGGGCAGGGCCTGCAATATATGCACATGCTCGCTCATCAGTATCCTTCAAGAACACCTGTCAAGTAGGAAACAAGAGATGAGACCGCATATTGCTTATAGAAATATACAAAAATATCTACACATAATAATCGAAGAAGTGTAAGTGAGACAGCTGGGTGCTAGTTCAGATTATGGCCAAAATCTGAATATATTGTTTATTAATCAAGGAATAATATAAATGGTTAGAAATATTTTTTGCTCACTTGCTGAAAGTGCAACTCATTAGGAGACGGTCGAAAGAGGATTGGAGTATAACACAGTGCTCTCTCGGCACCTCTTGCTGCTCTAACTGTGCCTAGGTAGTCCATTACACAAGATTCAATATCCTCTTCTGAAAAATCGCCGACAAGGCTCACCTATTAAAAGGATAAATTTGGCATCAATATCAAAAAAATGAAAGTTCCACTGGGTAGATTCTTACAAGAGATTAAAAAAAGTAAATTATAAAGCAATAAGACGCACCTCCATGTTATCACTGACAAACTGATTCATCACTGCATCTCTTACGCTTTGCAATGTTAAATTTTCTAATGACTGTGGTGTGGGCTCAACAAATCGTTCATCTCCATCCAACATAGCAATCATGAGCTTGTGAGCAGTTGAGCGTTCCAAGCTTTTCGGAATAGAGCGATAATACGATAAATATAGTTGTCTTGCTCTATCAAATGCGTCCTCGAGCCAGACACTATGCTGCATAATGACCAAAAATGTAAGGGTGCAATTGAACATAAAGTATTAACATTTTATGGAAACGTCTACTCTGTTTAACAAGCATGCAAACAATAGACAGCCAGCTAAAATAAGAATAAATTGACATCAAGGATCCAAAAAGCTGCTCGATAACTGGTTAATCATCTCATGTATGTTTCCACATCCCCTTCCCCACATA
Organism: Carthamus tinctorius; assembly: GCA_001633085.1. Lineage (NCBI taxonomy): Eukaryota > Viridiplantae > Streptophyta > Magnoliopsida > Asterales > Asteraceae > Carthamus > Carthamus tinctorius. Next base: position 14,200 of record LUCG01264876.1, on the reverse strand, counting down.
TGAATAGTTTTAATGATTTCACAATAGAACATCTTTCCGTCTGCAGGTGACCGGAACAGGCTTATTTGGTCCCAAACCCCAAGAAGCTAGTAATTTGAGAACTGAAATTAAATTTGGTTGAGATATGATATTTACCTCAAGTACCATATGAAGCAACTGGAATGCAGCACGCATTCCATCGTCTCTTGTAGTAAAACGGAACTCCATACAAAGGAATTCTTCTGTGGACTCTAGTGAACAGTTAATCAGATGATTCACGCAGAACAGCTCTACCTGAAATACACTTACGTAAGATGAGGCATAAATTCCAGAATAGCAGGGCTAGGACATGTATCTTGTAGAATCCCATAGACTATTAGGGAATATGGATGTCATGTATGGTTGAGTCTTCAACTTTCATGTTGGATCTTGTTATGAAAGGATAAGGAAAAGAAAGATATGTAAAACAGACTTGTATGTATATGCCTAATGCATGCATACACAAATGACTTTTGACAAATCAAATTAGTAATATAGAATGTTAGTACATAAGTGATATATTACCTGCTCCCTTGAGAAGTTCCCGACACGTCCTCCCTCACTCAAAGTTCGAACTCCCAAAACAACAGCTCCCCTTGCTTCTCGTGTTTCTGCTGCTCGTCCACCACCTACTATAAGCCGCATCACTCCGCCACATGTTTCCGTTTTCGAAATCTTGTGAATACAAAAGGTATTCATGTCACATAGATGATAAAATGGAAAGAAAATTGAAAAATAAGAAGTACAGGCATGTGAACAACCTCAGTTTTTGTGAAAAAAATAATAACTGAATACATGACTCTAAACTTAATATGAAAGTAAGCCAGGTAAGACTCTGACTTCTAGAAGGAAACAAGCAGCCAATTGAACTTGGGACAATATGTACCTTGTAGTTTATGGATATCCCATTTGAGAGACGACGCTGGGTGATTCCCGTTTCTTTGTCATGAAGCTTAGTATCATTTGTATCTAAACCAACAGATACAAAAGACGGCTTAAGTTGCAACTTCAACTCATCCAGCTGTGTTGAGGTTATCAATTCCTTTGGTACCTCAAACTGCATATACAAGATGGTAAAACAAGTCAACAGAATGTAGTCATAATGTCCCAAATGGAAGTTCCAAAATCAAACTTTAAATCTAAACAAGCAGAACAAATACCTCTGCCTCAGGTTCTATGGGTTCCTTCAAACCTTCTTCAATTGCATCTGTTATCTCACTTGGGGATATTTTGAAATCAATTTCACCTGCTCCATCAACATGCACTTTCTTTGGAACACATGCAACAATGGCTGCAGGAACGGGTGCAGATGCTTTTCCAAAATCTGATATGTACTCCAACACTTGTGCACCGACGTAGTTCACCTGCATACCATGTGTTATAAATTATTCCAAAATTAGAAACAGAATGAAGCTCAGGATGCCCCCCAAGGATTAAAGAAACATAGTCTTCATAAATTCTCTATATTAGCTTTTATCAAGTATAATGAACCAGTTTACTGCAAATAATCAGAGGACAGTGACAGATGTGCCAGGCATTTCCTTAAAATAGCTAAAGATTTTGGACATTCTGTTTAGCGGATAGATGAGAGATTAGACCCAATATGTCATTCAAACATAGTAATATGCAAGTAGAATCAGCAAGTATTATAAGATGAATGTTACTTCTTCAAGAGTGATTGTTCCAGCAACAGCAATCAAACTTTCATGACTTTGCTTGTGATCCATAACCCTATGACCAAGTGCATNATCCAAGTTATCAACTGATGATATATTATCACTCATAGCAGCTAACTGTTCGCTGTCTTTTAATAGAGCATCCAGATAACGTGCCAATTCTCCTTTTGTAACGCCAAACTCCTTAAGCCTGCGGACCTGAATCAGATGGAGTGTCATGTAAAGTAAGAACTGGAGCATATGAAGATAAAAATACGCAGTCATGGTCATAACTCAGTAGTACAACTTTGGTGGATCAGATCAAAGAAAACTGAGCACATCAGTATGGCAGAGCAATATTCAATTGACAAAAAGTACAAACCTCTTGTGTAGCCACTTTAATTGCACTTTGCCAACTCTTAGGTTCAGCGCTTACTGTAAGAGTAGTGACAGTGCATCCCTCCCTTCCAGAGTCACTATGATCCAACTCAATGGACGTAAATGGTGGGCTAGAACTCTGAAAAGTTACCTTTTATCAGAAAAATATTTGCACAAATAACAAGTCGTAAACAACAGAGCAAATCAAAACCCATGAGATACACATGCATACACATAAGAGCATTTTAATATATGTATCCCACAACATTAGCAAGGAATAGTTCAGCAATACAGCTGTTATTGACAATGGTCATACTTGATGCTGATGGAAACATATTACATCCTAGATAATTTGAAGCCACCATACTTGTCAAATGAAACTAATTGCCAGGCTTCTGTTTCCAGCATGTTCATGTTATTCTTACAAGTACTACACTTTTTTAAATATCGAAGAAGTTATTTAACAACATACCATATTGATGCAGGAATAATTTCAAGGAAGGGACCGGGAAAATAACATGTTAGATTTAGCAATGCTTCAAACCAAACGCAAATTCGACCACTTACTAAGAAGCAACCACTTCCTAGCAATGATTGTTTGCTGTCTCTTTGTCGTACTACATTTTCAACATGCTGGCCCATCATGTACTATGTGCTCCTCTTTGAAACAATAAAAATAAATTTCAAGAATCATAATGCACACTAATTGACGCTTTACACAATCAACCATATGTAATGACTAGCTTTTGACTCTCGTAAGACTTGCCCGCATAATTTTTGAAAGAACATGCAAGAAGGCTCGGAAACCAGATATACAGTCAAGCTTCATTGGCATAACCTCAAGCCTAAATCCTAATTAGTTGAAAGTGAGAGACAAAAAATTGCTCAACCATTAAACCAATCATATAAACTGAAACCAAACAAACCTAGTAAATTTCACACAAGATAGTGTTTGGGGAGGATAGGATGTACACATACATCGCCTGTACCTCAAAAGGATAGAGAGGTTGTTTCCATGAAGATTACTGGTTTGCAAAAGAAACAAAGAGCAAGCTACACGTGACTATGTGAGAGTGTGTGCAAACAAGCAATGTGTACAGTAAACAAAAGATGCAGTATGGACAGATGTGAGGGGAATATGTTAAAACAAACAAAATAACACAAAGCACAACTGACAACTACTAGTATAAGAAGAAAGCTAAGACTAGTGAACAACAAACAGGTTACTAGTAAACCAATCAGATCAAACTGCTATTTACCTTACACCGGTGAACATCATCATGCATCTCACGCGTCAACTCCTTTAACTAAAAGAGAGACTCTAAAATAGCTCCTTGTGGACAATCTTGTCCACTAATGGATCTATTAGTGATGATAACAACTCGCATAGATTATGTTTGTTATTATGGAACTTTTCCGATATGTCAACTAATGTTAAATTCAGTCTCTGATAAGTTGGATTGAATTATATATTTTTCTTCAAAACAGAAAAAAACCAAGAACTTGATGATGAACAAGCAAAACAATTGTAAAGTACATTAACACAAAAGATGAAGTCCATAACAAGGTTTGGTTACGGTTTGCAGTGTAAATCACCTTATATCTTGAGTTGATGCGAAAATGCAAAGCCGAAAGGAATATCCTCTTCATAAGAACATTACGTAAATCACCATATGTCTGAACCTTGTTCACAGGAATCTGCCAGAAGATAATCATGCAAAATTCAGGATAGATGAATGGATAGTACAATTAACATAAAGATATAACAATACAAAATGCCCATGTGCCAAGGTGACCTGTTTAACTCGCTTAAGCAAATCACAATTATCCATGATATACCTTTTCCTAAGATATATATGTATAATGTATGTATATATACATGTAGAAGAGTAAGCCACAGATTGTGTAAGGTAAAGGATCCCCCTAAACTGAGTATTGTTTGTGATTCATAATAGATTGGACCTCACAATAAATAGAATGTAAAATTATGATAACATGTCAATATTGGTGAGAGTTAATGATGTACATCCTGTTAATGGAAATCAACAAGTGTGGGTTATCTGTTTCTGCACTATTTTTAAATTCTTTGAATAAAATGTCATAAGGATCCTACATAGAAGCTTGTGTTTCCAAGATAGCAACACCCTAAAAACAGATCACTAGAGAACACATGTTTCGAACAAAAACTTGTGTTACCTTGCTCCCTTGGTATTTTAACTTCTACAAATGGAATGATCTTCTGTTATTGCAGCTAGTGAGATCAAACAACTTATTTAACACATGCATACATACACATTGATTTGTACACAAACCGAAATACACACAAAAACCAAGATCCTCGTACCAACAAAAAGTACATGCAGTTTTCATAAAGAAATACACAAGGTAATCATCACTCAATATAAGTTCATCAAACTCAATAGCTCTCACACACAAGGTCTGATTCAAATACAAACACTAATGTTCACAAGATGCACATGCATATTTGCATGCTATATTACGTGTCAATTTTTTTTCCGGAAGGCATATATCTTTCTATTCTGGCTATCAGGATCTATCCACATAGAAGCTTATACCTAACCCAACCAATCTATTCAGCATCCTTGCAAGTTGCAACAAGTTTTTATACAGAAGTCCTTAGTAAACTTGGAAATGCACCCCCTGAGTACAATTAACAACTGACTAGATATCGTGTCACCAGTTGGCTGATGAGAACCAGAAATCATTCGTTGTTACTATATACATAGCTGATAGGCCTCGAAATTCGAATAGTCACATCAGTAAGCAAGTTCAGTAAATTGCAGATACACAGTCAATCGACCATGAAGCATGAAGAAGAAACTGTCGAGCATCATGGTAACTATTAGAGGCTTAGAGCAACCTGATACTACACATAACCAATTAGCCAAATTTTGAGCCTCCCACAATCAACTCCAACTAATCCTCGAACTTACCACCAAAAGTTGGCTACCCATCAAGCAAAGCCTGATGTACCATTCATAGGATGCAAATAAGAGGTCATTGTCACTAGTAATGGGGCTGCTTAAGCCAAATGGATCACACCACAACGGGTAGCACAACAGAAGATGCATGACTGGCTAAAGATGGTATCTATGAGTAACTTACATGCACATGAAAATTTGCAAGAGCTAGAACAAATGGTGCATAATCCCATTAAAAAAGTTGGTGTGCGCAACTATGAGAATATGTGTGTGTAAATAAATATGATTGGAAGTGTCTGGGTTACTTCATACCTTACAGAACATGTTAATTGAAAAATTCTGAAGTAGTTCATGCTGAAATATCTGGGGAGACTTCACATCCTCGTTTCTCCCAGGAAGCGACCAATTATGCTCAACAGGAGGACGAACAGCGTGTCTTTCTTTTTTAAGCACTTTTGCTTGGTCCACTGGAAGAGGTGATCTATCATGAGATGAATCAACAGATATACCTCCTGTGAACTTAGGAACAAGAAAATTAGCCATTGCACCAAACGCACTAGTTTTAGGTGCTACAGGAGTCTCATTGTCAACATGTTTCTGCCCAAAAACAGCCTGCAAAAAATTCTTTGAATTAACTCGATTCAAAAAGTCACTAAGATAAGGAGCCATTTCTTCTGGAACACTACTTAAACCAAATCTAAAAATAAAAATGACCATGTCAATTATTATTGATAAGCAGAAATAGCATACCTCAATGTGGTGAACAGTCTTTGGAATGTTATCTATATCACCAACAATATACAAAGTCGCATTCGCTGGGAAATACCAACGCTCATGGAATTTCCTTATTTTATCTGCATCCCACTTCTTAATCTGCTCTTCTAGTCCAATTGGGAATCTTCTACTCAGCTTATTCTCAGAATGTAAATGTTGCAACAACTGTACTTAGAAAACAGTAGAAGGATTAAAATGCTGGCAAGAATAACAATACAAGTGCATTAGCTGCAATACTTCAGCACTTAAGTTGAGAGATGCTACATGGAGCAAAGAATAAGTATATTTGCTACTGAAATTGTTCATTAGAGAGTCAAACTCTCAGCTAAAGAAAGAAGAAGAAACCAAGTGCATTGTGTGCAATTTCCCAGCAGCTAAGTTGAGGGGGTGCAAATGGAAAAAAAAAAAAGGAAACACTTATATTTGCTACTGTAAGAGAGCCAAACTCCAAGCCCAGGAAAACAAGAAGAGGAAGCATTAAGGTGCTCCATCTATCTCCTATCATCTTCTTTTCTCAAGTTCTCTCCTCAAGCAAAAGGGTTAAAGAAACTCCATTTCAGGATGACAAATTTAAAATAAATAAAAATACAAACTTTGACATGTTTTGGCAAGACAGACACATGAAAGCACATATCCAATAGCCAAGCAATCATGAAATATCCATATTAGGGTGTCCTAAACCTGATATCCTATCCATCCAGCAGTGAGCTACACATAGAACAAGAGAAGAATAATAGCAGCATTTACCTGGCAATCAACACGGTACTCAATAGTGTTCATCATTTGCAGCTCTGATAGTATGGCACGTCTTTCTTTTTCAACCCGGGAAGCAAGGAATTTTGGGAAAAAAGCTATCTACAGCATAAAAATAATAGGCATAAGAACATCTATTGTTAGAGATCTTATTTAAGAAAGTGAACTAAATAACAATTGTTATGATGAAAAAACAAAAGGATTACACTTTGCAATAAACTATTTTTATGAAGGATCATATTTCTAAACGGACTCATACCTCGTTTAAAGCATCCAAAACAACTGGAAGTAGATCATCATCAACATCCTATTAAAAAAAAGCAAAAAGTTAGTGTAAAAAAAGATAGAATGCATACAGAGGTTGGTATACTAGAAGATAAACAAAAAAGGCTTTCAAATTCATTGTTTTTATAATGACTGGCTGGCTAGCTTCCACATCTAACCAAAAGATCCTTGGATTTGACTTTCTCAGACACATGACGAATTTAGGTATGGTTCATAATGGTTATAACTACTAGTTCTTTTGTAGACAGAACACCAATAGTTATTTTGGTCTTTTACCTTAAAAAGTCATATTGTTAATATTGGATGACTCCATGGATAACAGTTTTTTGAACGTCTTCACCATAAACAAACCTCAAATGAAGGATGCTAATACAATTACACTCTGGGTTTTTCTTGGGAATTGAGGTGTTAAGCCCTCGTAAAAGTATCGGGTGAAAGATTTTGGCTGGGTTGGGATATTAGACAATCGTTTCGTCTACATGATTCCAAACGTCTGACTCTACCAAATGACCTTCAGTTTCTTGGTGATCCATGTAGATATCATCTCACATTATAGGACTGGATATCATCTTCTCCATTAGCAACTTAATGCACTTCTCTCATACATGATGTGTTACAACTCATTTTGCTAAGGGTGCTTCAACACATGGTCTTCTCTCTACAAATCAAGAACAAAGTAGGGTTCGAGGATAATTAAATACTAGTCATACAGGTTGGCTTTAGAATAGGACCATAGTAGATGTACAACTGGGTCTTGTGTCCTCTCAAGCAGCAACAAGCGAGCCCGTCTTGGGCGAGCGATCTGTTTAGTATCTCAATATCAAAGCATCTAGCATCGGGACTGACGGGGCTCGAACCCACAACTTCTGCCTTGACAGGGGTGACTTTTTGATGCAGTCATGCAGATGCCCATAATTTCCTAGGAACTTCAGGATTGCTTTTGCAAGTAAAACTTCACTAAATTTTATGAATTACTTAACCCCCCCCCCTGGCGGGCCCCAAAAAACTGCCTTTGCCATCAACTCCACTCCACCTCCTCACTTTTACAGGCAATAAAATTGGATGTACAGAAAGAATAACGATGAAACCAAAAGGAGAAGAGGCTGTAGAACTGGCCACACCATCCCCATGATTGCCATGTCCATAATGCTCAACAGCAACCTAATGTGAATGTGACCGTCATCACCACACCCCCAATGCCGTTTGATATGGTCTCATCCTCAAGAAAGCCGGACTCCTGCTGGGTGTCCGTGAACGTCCATTTCCATCAAGAGAGGTCTGATTACCAGCGAGATGTCAAAATCTAGATGCCCTTCCTAGTCATTATCTAGCGCTAAAGTTTCCAGCTCCACTTGACATGCCTTGATTAAAACTTGAGCAATATTGGCAGTGATGGTGGTGGAGAGGCAACTTGGGATTTGAAAAGAAAGTCCTATGTTGTTCATTGGGAAGATAATGATATTGGGATATGGTTTTAATAAAACTGAAATAAGAAATGGGACAATAGAAACTTCGTGAATACGTGAACTTCCTGTGAAGTTAGCTGATGACTTTCAGTCACCGAAAGCGGGAAGGCAAAACCAGGGACGAGGATGATAGGGTGAGGTTTCCAGTGTATTCAAGGTTGCACTGTTGAGGGCGGGTTTGGGGGTAATATATAAAATTTGTCAAAATCTTTTAGATTTGCAAAAGTAGCCACTGAACTTTATCACGGTGTCATGGTCTTTTTTTCCAATACTCCCCAATATGAGACATTTACTTTTTAGTTTAAAGACTAAAATTTTAAAATAAGAACATTAGTGACCAAAACAGACATTTGCAAAACTTGGTTTGGTTATTTAGTGATATCATTATTTATTAACCTTAATAAAGTATTAAACCATCAGCTCAAAATAGTCAGATATACTACTACAGTAATTAGGGAGCATAAAAGAAAACAGCCAGTACAAACCTGCGTACAAGTTGGTGAATGGATGTGAAATACTGTATGATGAAAATCTGTATAAGCATTTGAGCGTGCACCAGTCCTTAGGAGTTTCTCCCGCTTCTTACTTCCAAGAAACGCGACATGCTCAATCATATGTGCAATACCCTGCTCATCATCTTCCTCATCAATTGATCCTGCATGAACCTCCATGTGGGCTTCAAACCTTCACACAGTAAAATTTGAAGTATGTTAGGTATGCCAAAGAAAGGAACTATGCACCCAAAAAACAGTGTAATAGCTTCAGGACCACAAGTTGGTAGATAAAAGTACCCAACTCAAGTATTTTGTTATCAGAAATAAACTTCAATATTGATTTCCAAATAAAACAATAAAGGATCAGCTCCACATAGAAGAATCAGCAAAAGCAAGAATCGATCAAAAAATGAGACCAACAATTAATGGGTGATAAACATCTACCATACGCACTAAACAATGAAAAAAGACCAGAGCATATTAACAAAAAATGAATCTTCTGTACTGGTTGTGTGGATGGCAATCACTATTGTATGAGCATGCATATTTAGATCGGTGTGTGTGTGTGTGACAGAGAAAGGACAAAAGGCATGACTAATGAGGTCTCTATACTCAATAAATAGAGAAAAAAGTCTTTGCATACTAGATACACTATAACTTTCTATTCCCTGTTATCAGTATGGCCCATATGCAGCAAACACAATAACATTGCCATTTCCTTAATATCGAAGTTCATCCCAAAAATCTGTTCCTTCTCATTGCTAAGGGCATAAAGATCACCACTGCTCTATTAAAAAAAATGCCATTGGTGTACAGGAAGTGGGTTTAAGCATCCTCTAGTTGTCCCCTACACATTAAATCCATATACATATAAGGAAAGAATAAGGTATGCATCCTGTTCACCGAATCACATATATGCTGTCTATACAAAGTTAGACCTGTTTTGTGGAACTTTGTTGGGCAAGATGAGGTAGCGAAGTCCATTCTCTAGTTGTCCCCTATACAACTTTGGATGGGACGGAAGTTCAGAACCTAAAAATCCCTGTAACTCTCTCCATTCGCTGCTTTCTGTGTCAACCAAATAATCAGAAGACTGCTGCTCCAAAACACCCTCTGGCCAGGCTGTACTTGCTGCATGTGGCTCATCAGGACCTACAGCTGCACATGTAACTCGAACCTGTTTTCCCTGAGGATGCACAATGTATAGATCAGATACATACACCACAAAGTGCAATGAAAATTTGCAGTTCGTTTTAACTTTTAGCATGCAAACCCTTTTCAAGTAGCTACCATTGTCAAAATTTTGCACCTACCAGTTCCAAAAAATAAAAGGAAAGAGAAAATGAAACATAACCTAAACAATTAAATAGAATACGGAACCAAAACATCTTCCTCATAGCAACTTATACAAATGATATCACAAACTGATACCTGTTATGAACATAGAACACAAGTAGAAACATGAACAATATACACAAAGCTAAAATAAAACGCACAAATGACACGGAAATAATAAATGTATTATTAAGGACCCCCTATGACTCATATTCAATTGTGTGTGATTGATTCACGCATTTTTAGTTCAATGATGAAGCTTATGTTTCCTTCATCGAATGAGGGTTTCTCTAACACTAGATCCAAGAGATTTACAGGAATGATAGATTTTTAGGCATTGTGATGGTTCTCCAGTCATTGGTGCCTCTGAACGGAGGGATCCAGAATCATCAGCTACCAGCATATGAAGATGCCCTTTCTAAGGTGCACTTCTTTGCTTCTCTTTTGAGCTTCAGCAATGGAAACTTTAATCGCCATTGCTATCTCAGTTATCAGAGAGGTTAGTATGCTGTTGTTTTCAACCTTCCTCACTTGTTTCTAATCCCACTTCTTTGGTGGATTGTATATGCCTATATGGTGATCGGTTGGACTTACTAATTTATATCATTCTCTGTGTTTTAAAAGGCATGAGGTGCTCCAAGGCGATTAGCTACCCGAGAGCCTCAATTTTTGAGGCGCTTTGAGGCTAGGGATTCACGTACACAAGGCGCTTAATTTTACGAAACATTTGGAAATTTTTTTTTGAACGGCAGCACCACACACACCCACTAAACCTACTCACCAACGTCCACGACGGACTTGAACCCACAACCACAAGGGAGGGGGGCACCTTACCAAAAACCAAATGCCGCTCGGCTACAAGCCCTTTGGCATTTGTAAATATTTTATAACCATACCTCAAACACAAAACAACTTAAGAATAATCAAAATGCCTAAAACTCATCTTCATCATCCTCATCAAGCCCAAGCACCTCCTCCTCCCCATCATCTTCGGAAAGTCCAATATCTTGTTCTATCCCTTCATCGTCTTCATCAATCAAATTTAGTCCACTAGAGGGCCTTCTACGAGTGGATGTTTGGGCAACACCCTTTCCTCTATCTCTTGATGAACTTGGTGTAGATGTTCTTCTAGTAAAATAAGTACCTTGATATGCCCTGGAAGCTTTATCAACAACAAACCATGTTAAATCATCTCCATCAAAGACAAAGTCGTCCTCCTCAACATCTTCGTTGTCCATATGGGACATCTGACTGTTGAAAGGAAATCGAGCCCAGAGCCCAAAATCTAAAGCCCAATCTGAAATGGGTCATTGTAAGTGAGTCGCTAAAAGCGCCGCCTCGTCGCCTCCTACTAAATCGCCGCCTCCGACAGATGAATTGCCGCCTCGTGTAGTCGCCAGTGCCTTGGTGGTCGGAGGCATTCTTCTCTTCACCTAACCTCGCCTAGCGCCTCAAAGCGCCTTAGGCGCGCTTTTTAAAACACAGTTGGTATTATATTTGTCATTTTTAAAACTGAATATACAGTGAACTTAGCACCATTATTCACCCTGATTTGATGCAAGGTCAAAAGGATGTCGAATTTTTTGAACAATCATTTACTGCCCTAGTTATATAGTGGGATTATATTCTACTGATTGATGGATAAGGCGATCTCTCTCTTTTTCTGTCTCCACTCTCTCAAACACCAAGGGTTCATGGGAAGTGGGGGGTGCGAAGTGTAGTTTCCCCCAGCATCCTCCCAAAAAGGTAAGATAAGCTAGTTTTAGTAAGCTAATGGATGGTAATGTTTGCCCATTGGTGGTGAATCTAGCAGAACAGTTTCTTATAAACATGAAATGTTGATGTAAACACTAGCTAGATGCCTCAATTGAAAAGGTTTTGTATATGCAGGCATAGAGGGACTTGTTTAAACATGAATAGCAGGCAATGGTATGTGGGAGTTCCTTTGGTGCATTTATGCTTTTATCAGACTTTTTTGTTAGTATATAATATCTATATAATTCGAGTACTCACACACATTCTTCACCATTGGTGAGGTTTGAACCTTTGATATCGTTGGGCCATTGACCCTTCGTTTTTATCCGTTCTTGTGGCAACATGAAGAGCATGATAACGTTTTACTTCTAAAAGAATGATCTGTGTTTTAGAAAGCGCGCCTGAGGCGCTTTGAGGCACTAGGCGAGGTTACGCGACGAGAAGAAACGCCTCCGACCACCAAGCACTGGCAAGTACACAAGGCGGTGATTCATCCGTCGAATTGAAACACATTGTTTTTCTCACACATTTGTGAAGCCTTTGAGGAGTTGCAAGCTTCTGTACCATATCGTAGGGCTTTGGCATCCTAAGTTCTTGGGAACCACTATTTCCCCAAGAGGCATTCGGGTTCCTTTCTTTGTGGCAATTGTAATCCCAAGGTTCATTATTTAGTTAGAGCACAATATTATCGACATTGTTCAGTATTTAGTTATTGTTCCGATCCGTAGACTTTTGTGGTTGCTTAGTTGCAATATAGTTGTCTTCTCTTATCTTGAATCAAAATGAAAGTTGAGCAAAAGAAAAGAAAATGGGTGTACGAGCTTCAAGAAGATCATGACAGATTGGCATCTCATCAAACAGAAGTGTGCATTCATATGCATATAGGTGATTCTATGTTGTGTGATTTCATAAAGAAAGGTGTGCTAACTTCAGCAAGTCCAGGTCTCCTTTCAAACTAGCCGCCTGAACTGCACCTACATTCTTAATAGGTTATAACTATCAAGAATGTAACAAAATCAAAGGTTTGGTAGTTGCCTTTGTATTCTTCTTTCAGTAATCATGGTTCAGAATCAAAAATATGAAAATTTTCATGCTAAAAAGATAGAATATATAAAAGTAAAAGGAGATATAGATATATAGCATAAACAAGCACATGGCATGCAAAAATCATACAGAAAGATTACCCATGCAACTAACTACAACTAGCGAACTTACAAATGCATTGTCCACTCCATGCTTTGACAGATGAAATGTAGATTTGTCCGAGAACACTCTTGGGGTAGATTTGCATATAGAACCTCGTTTTCTCCGCCCATGATGAAAGCAAGAGAACCGTGTACATTGATCTAGCAATGGCCTTTGGATCAATGGTTTATCCAACGGAGAAGCACGTCCATCCCAAGCAGTCTACAGATAAAAACATAACATTTATTCAGATAGACTAAGCAAAAAAATGTCACAAAGTCAAAAAGGTACATATATGTATACCTCTCTCAAAATAATCAAATTTTAATAAAGAATCAACTACATATATCAACTTGTCAACCTATGGAACTTAGTTGGGTAAGGTTGTTATAAAATCCATCATTGATAAAGAAGATTGATTATGTTGCCTTCTTATTTACCATCATGTAACAACATACAGTTCAATTGAAACTTCTCCTATAATCCATCACCAACGATAGCAAAGTTTAACCTACCAATAACTCAACCAAAACTATTTTCACTATTGGTCAAAATTCTAAAACACACATCAATAACTTTTTAACCATCTCCAAGACCTAAAAGCTCACTTCAACTTCAACAAATCCATCCACAACAAAATTCGCTACTCCCTAGATACGAAACACAACCACCGCCAAACAAAATTCCAAAAATTTCGCTCCTTCTACCAAATCAATCAACAAATTAGAGATAAACAGATGAAGAAAACAACCTTGGCGGCAAAGTAACGAGGCGGAGCAGCGGCGGTGCGGCGGCCATGTGAATGAAAACACCGCAAGGTAACAGTCTTGTTGTTATTGGTGGGTATGAATCGATTCGAGGGCAAAGAATTTGAGTTCTTGGAAGAGGAGGAGGAGGAGGAGGTGGAGGGGGTTTTGGAGTTGAGTTGTAAGGGGGCGGAAGCGCATATGATAGATGAAGCCTCCATGGTTTTTTGTGAAGGAGAGTTGCAGGTCGAGGAGGAGGAGAGGTCGATGAAAATAGGGGAGGAGGACTTTTATCCTCACATATAGGAAGAAGGGTTGTATTGAAGCCCAAATTTTGATTTTTTGTGGCAATAATAAACTCCCCTTTGTTTATTTCCAACACTTTATGGAAGTCATAAATTTGATCGGGTTGGG
>LUCG01264840.1:0-11837 GCA_001633085.1 Carthamus tinctorius | reverse complement strand
GTGGTTTACATTTGAACTTTCCTCTATATATATATATATATAGAGAGAGAGAGAGAGAGAGAGAGGGAGAGGAAGGTTCAAATGAGAAGTGCTAAAAAATGAGTAGAGAAGTGATCTCCACCGCTCATACCGGTTACGGTGGACGCGATCACAGAGGATTGATGCGATTCATGGGAGGGTAGACATTATTAAAGGGGGGACCACGGTCAAAGCCGCCTTTATTGACTGGATGAGTGGTTGAGATCACTTCTCTACTTCTCATTTTTTTAGCACTTCTCAGTTTTTTAGCACTTCTCAGTTGAACCTAATACTATATATATACACACACACACACACATACATATATATCGGATCACATGAGAAATAAAAGTTTCTTGAGAAGCGTAGAAGCATGAGAATATAATGATAACGACGCATGTTCTCAATGATAATATAAGTTATAAACTAACATATATTAACGTACATTAACTTATGTGAACATTCGCTATCAGATTGCTTCTTATGCTACTCACGAACTTTTGATTTCTAACCGGAACCCAACCCATGTACGTGTATGTGTATGTGTATGTGTATGTGTATGTGTGTGTGTGGAGTTTCAAATACAAACTCTGATCAAGTACAAACCAATCAATTTAGATATTTTTGGAAATGATGAGGGTTCTTTTATTGATATCGGAAATTTATGAAAGATTATCTGAGTTCATTCATTATGACGACTAGTCGACTACTTCATATTAGGAAAAAACCGAGATATTTATTGAATAAGTTATTCATTAGAGTAGATGAACGGCTGAGATTGGTTTGTATGATTGTACTAATTAGAAGGTTTGTATTCGGAGGGTTGGGTTCCGATAAAAGGTTGAGTTTAAGGTGAAAAGAGTGAGAAGTGGTCATCAACCGTTGGATCAGATGCACCAAGATACACCATTCTAAAGTGCAATTCATGGGAGGGCTTGAGATTGAAGTGATCAACGGTTCACATCCACTTCTCACACGATCCTTTGTCTATTTTCAGATACGTATATATATAGTATATATCATGTGAGAAATTTTCATTTTTCATACAAAGGTGAGAAGAGGTTAAGGTACCTACTATACTGTGTAAAGGTTGTAACCTTCACATAACGTAAAACTTTGTGTTTCCTAATACATTACTTTTAGACAATATAAGGTTATCTTCACAGGTCTTACGACGATCCTCTACACTATATGAAGGTACCGTCACCCTTATAGAGTATGTATACATATACACAAACCGATTTCAATTGTTAACCAATGGACAAAGGAGAACATGACACGTTTCCTCAGTGTCCACATTCAGTATGAATGACGGAGGTGATTCAGTATGAATAACGAAGGTGGACGTTAGTGAACAATTCATGATGAATGATAAAACATTTTTATGTTGTCATCGTGAAGGAAACATTATTCATGATGATTAACCCGTGAAGGCGTGAGACACATGTCCCACTCTCCTTTGTGCCCCAGCTCACAACAGAAAGTCGGTCTTAATTGAACCTACCCCTACACATGTGTGTATATATATATCAATATGTGTGTATATATAGTGTATATATATACATGTGTGTGTGTATATATATACATGTGTGTGTATATATACATAGAGGGAGGATCAAACGAGAACAATATCTATTTAAAGAACATGAGAACCAACAAAATCATATATGATTCATGTACAAAATCATATATGATTAATGTGACTTTGCAAGTCGCGTCCAAAGATATGTTATTTTGTTGGTTCTCGTGTTATTTTAAATAGATATTGTTCTCGTTTGAACCTAACTCTCTCTATACATATGTTGTTTCCGTGAGACCGTGTGAGACCAATACCTAACGTATGAAACTTCACAAAAAAAAGACCGTGAAGGTAAATAAAACTCGAATACGCAGACCTAAAAAACACTTTCAATGTAAAAAAATATCCAAAACAAGGTAAAAAAGGAAACCTTCACAGCTCAAATGATGTGAAGGTTACAAATAAACAATGCGAACCTTCACAGCAGAAATGTTGTGAAGGTTTCGTTTTTTTTACCTCTTTTTGGAACTTTTTTCTTCGATAGTGTTTTTTAGTATGTTTTTACGATGAATGTTCAATTTTTTTTACCTTCACAAATGTTTTGATGTGAAGTTTCATGTAAAATATGTTGGTCTCACCGATCTCACGGAAACAGCTTGGTCTCACGTGAACTTAACCCTATATATATACACACACACACACACATATGTATATATAGTTGTATGTGTGTGTGTGTAGAGAGAGAGAGAGAGTGGCATACATGCTCTTTTCTGAACCGGCTTTAGCCAGGTCACCCTTTTCAAGTGCATATCTATCCGACCGCAAGCGAGAATCTGATGCCAATAATCTTGGTGGTGCTGTATCAAAGCTGTTTACTTTATGAGCAAAATGTGTATACTGAAATTTGTCATTCGCAGGAGCCTCAGCAACTTTCCACACCTTCAAAACATGATCAAGGACAACATAATTTGACATTCAACTTCTTTCTGTTAAGAGGTCAAGCCAATAAAAGTACCATATCATAAACTACTGGTGGGCATTCTCAGTGGAATTAACCTCAAAACCGAAGTTCAGAGTATCAATTCTTCTGTATCATATAGCCTAAACAAAAACATACTCTATTCTATGGAACGAGGTTTGGGGAATTTCCAAAATATAATTCGGGAAACAATTACTTAACCAGAATAGTCCTTTGCAGGAATGAAACAAGGTTTGGGCAATTTCCATGGAGAATCAAGATCGTGTAGGATTATTTTCCATAGGAACCACTTTGTTATCGGATATTCACATAAGTTAACATGTTAACATACATTAACATGAGTAATCATGAATGTTAACATAAGTTAAAATATGGTACCATACATTAACATATGAAATTTAAATTCCTACCAGAACCCAACAGTTTCCATGGAAGCCATATGGTATCCAACAAATATTAATTCCATTCCCATGTTTTAATTTTAAGGATGGGTCAAAGTTGAAGTCACTAGTCAAAGTGATGGATGCTTACCTCTTTAAGGTCAGTGCCTGGAAGGGGCTCCCCATCCAAATCACAAGGCTGATAGCTCATAGATGTGTTCCATTTGCCCGTCATCAATATCTTAGGTTCCTCAGCAGCATTATATACGTATCCATCTACTTCATAGCGACCAGCACTGAAAACAACCACAAAAGTATATATATGTTAGGCTAAGTAATCCAGACAAGAGAATGTACATGTCGATTCTACACAATAAATGTAGTTCATTTCATCATAGCACTCTTACAAAATGCAGTTAGTTACTAGTTAATGTCTAGGTAAATGGTTAAATATGGCAAAACAGTAAAAAAGAAGCATTTCACCAGAGGCATCTGCAATGAAACATGTTTCTTCTTTCTTTTTGTCCAGATATGCCTAGTGTCTATTTCTCGATCAACACCACTAAAATTGCTTCCAAATGCTTTGTCCATTTCATCAAAAAGAACAAAAAGAGCCTATACGATTTATGTAGTCTTTATATTATACATGAAAATAGGTAAGGGTTGAGGAATCCCAAAACTTTTTTTCTTTTGGAAGGGTGTCCGGGCCAAAGCCCGACTAATCCCCGGCAATTTTGGGGGCTAAACATGGCCCCACTTAAATGTCCCCAGGCATGCGCACGAGAAGGCTCGAACTCGGTTAGAGCGCTATGAACCCCCCGAGCGATAACCAATCTGCCACAGCACTGGAAGACAGGAGTCCCAAAACTTCTCCAAGAGGTCTACATGGTAATACATATCATTATTTTTTAAACACAATGCCGATCATTGTAGAAACTTCCTTCTTCTCTCCAGGAGCTTGACACCCTATCATTATCCTTCTCCAGATCAATGATCCCTATTTATATCCTCTATATTTCTAATTCGTTCATTTAATATAAGAAAATATCTTCATATTTGATCTCTTTAACATGAAAGGCAATTTGTTCTCTTATAACTTTGAAGATGTATGTTCCATATATTTCTGTACCACTCATAAGCTTGATTCATCAAATACTCTGCACCTATAGCAGGAGAACGGCTGTAGGAATCTAAACCATAATTGCTTTCAACAGGCATAATTCATTAGAATGATCGTAGAATCCGTTTATCTACAGAAAGATGGAGAAAGTAAGAGATGATTCAATCTGTACGAAGCAGAACACCACCCTATGTTAACCAAAATGACAATGAGCTGTATTCTGAGATCTTTTATAATTCTTGTAGATGGGCACCAGAAGATTCTTCTTCCATCCACCCAACATTTTCCATACGAATAACATTAAATAATCAAGAAATGTGATCACTGACTACAATCATATGGCCATGAATGAGACAGCCATTTTCTCGATAAAGCCCTGTAGTACTTCCTTAATCCACCACCAAATTATCCTGAGTGTGACATTGACTCGCGCTACTTTTTCGACTAACTCCTTAGAACCCCCGTTTACATCCACCTCGACCATTTGATCATTACACACTTAGGATACTTCCTTCTAGGTTATAGTGTTACGCCACCTACTTATAGTGTGTTAAATACCCAATTACCCATACTTTGCACAATGCCATACCTAGTAAAATATCCACCACTAATAACATATTGTGCATCAAAACCGTTCTCAAGCATGACATTATAATCTATACATAACATGGATCCCCTTTTCATGTAAGAGCAGAATCTACCAGCTAGAATTTTGAGCACCAAAAAAGCTTATTACTTGTTAGGTGTTATGCATCCTACACTTTAATTTCCTGTAATTCATGATTCTGATAATCATCAACAAGACCTCAGATGAGCTCTTTCAAAGCCTTTTTGTTTCTTTGCAGTCATTGATATCCCCTCCAAAAGGTTTCCGCACTAAGGATCAGTTCACCAAACGCTTATTAGGTAAGGGAAGAACCACCACCCTCACTTACCGGGTAACATTCTAGGCCATCAAAATGGATTGGTGATAAGCATCTCGTACCCAATAAACGCTAACCGGGTAAGAGTGTCTCCCTCATCCGGTAAGATTCTCGGTCCTTGCCATGCATACCCAATAAGGTAAGTGACACCGGTTAAGCATTTGGTAAATGGCCCCTAACTGGTACCATGAAAACTTTTAGCCATCCTGAAACTATCTTTTGATATATTCGTTCAAGACTACTAGAGAGTGACAGCTGTTAATTTCATTAAAATATGTAAAATATGGAATACCACTTATGAACGTTATAGCTACTTTTTAAACAGTTGAAGGACCTCTAGACTTATTGTATCATCTCTTTCTGGAAAATTTCACATAATTAAAAGACCCTTAAACCCTTATCTTCTTTAGGTATGTGGGTGAAGGTTAGAGAATAAGCCAGTTGAATAGGGGAAACACATTAGCTCTCAGCCTTCCACTGAAAGTAAGCAGCCAGAAGTACAAATTTTTGATATCATAGATTAACAACAAAGAGCCATAGTATTGCACCACAAACACCAAGAAAGAAAAGTCAAGAGGCACCTACCCGAACCAACCACAGGGTTGAAAATATAGCACAACTTTATCTCCTGTGGTCAAGTTGGTCAAAACCATCTCTCCTGGAGAATCAATCCATGTCCTTCCAAATATTAGGTTATTAACTTTTGTGGGAGGGGGCACCAGTTCTAGGATTACTCCATCTTTCTTCAGCTGCAAACGAGTTCTGCATTCAAAATTTTAAAAAATCAGTAAAATGTTGGGATGGTTCATTGGTATATTTGGGCACAAATCAAGTTAAGTCCCAGAAAATGGCCACTTAATTTTCTCAAAGGAATTAGTTAAGAGAATTTTACAACACTTCGTACCACTTGCAGAAACGTACAAAAAAATTGTAGCAAGGAAATTCAAAATTAAAATTAAGAAGCATAATTTGATATTATATCAGGGGCAATCCAAATATCTTGGAGCTTAACATCAAGCAAATATATTATTCCCTTCATGCACAAGCACATAACCGTAATAAAAGCTTCACTATAAGCACTAACATGTCAATCTTTTCAATAAGATATTATTTCATATGGCATTAGGCACTAATAAAATGATAGTATTTGATATGATATCGAAATTTTCCCCAAAAGATCAGCACATTTGACAAAAGTATAATCAACTTATTTAACTTTAAAAAGTTTAGAGAATAACAAATGAAGAGAAAGACCGATCACGTCCATCAGCTGGAATTATGTTGTAAATGGAGTACAAGTCCATACTGTGCACAACCAAGGTCCACATACAAATACACATATATTAATAAATTAGAATTATAGTCTAGCCATCCAGCAGTATCAGGAATGTGAAAAGCAATTGGAAATAGGTGGAGGGTTAAGGCTCACTAATCTTCTTAACTTGTGTCATTGAGTTTTAAAATGACTTACTACAGAAGAGTTGGTTCATCACACATGGGATTTCTATAAGTTGTTTGGTGTTCTAAATGCAATGAAACAAAAATCAATTAGGAGTTACAGTACAAGAACCTCTTGAATCCTGAATCCTCAGAAATTCAAACACCATTTGATGCAATTGAAAACAAGAACTTACCTTCCAAGAGGATATACATCCACCGAGTTTCCAAGAAACTTGGTCCTCACTTTTGAAGTTATATCATAAACAAAATGCTCATTTTCAGCATGTGCAGCACTCATTGGAGGGTGATGACTAACCTGAGATATATAAAGAAGATAGTTGATTAAGGCATTATACCATAATATATCATGATACTTCTTCAACAAATGACATAGTAGAGAACGGAAAGATATTTGAAATACAATTTCAGTGAAGAAGTATGGAAGATTCAGTGAACTTTGAGCATTGTCACATTGGGTTTTTGAGGTAGGAGAAAGGGAAAAGACAGGAAGAGAAAAAGTTGGCACTTAAAATAGATTTGGCTGTAAGGGTTATTGACGTTCATGTAACAGAAACCAATTCAGATTAGTTATCCCCCCCCCCTCTCTTCCCACACACAAAAAAATGAAGAAAAGATAATTGTCCTCTTTCCAATAGTGGCAAAGAGAATTGCATTATCCTCTGCTTGTTTAACTTTCTACTGACCAATGTCACATTTGCCTTTTGCCTTAATCCTACTCAATCAAACATGTCCCTTCCCATGCCAGTGAATGAATAGGAGTTATAATAATCGAAACCAGGTAAATTAATCAAACTCAGAAAGAAAGTAATAGACTTCGGACAGCATATATGGTCTTTAAAATGTCACCTGCTCTGCAATAAATGTTATTCCTTGATGATTAACCATTTCATAGGTTTCACCAAGAATTGGATTGAAAGGCTTCCACGTCCGTTGCAAAGCATAATATAATGATATGAACCACGATGCTGTAACAGAAAACATCAAGAATACCCAGAAAATGAATACTTGTGTCCATGTATATTAACATACATGCATAAATAGACATAGACAGATAATTAGATTCATGCATGTGCATAGGGAGAAGAGAATTTTGTTGAATAACTGGTGACTCATATGGGTGTATGTGTATCTGTGTCTATTCAATATGCATGTGTAAGATTCTTACCGGCATACACTAATCGCATGTACGGATCCTCACATTCATCTGCTAGCTCTAGCAGGTGGGAATATTCCATCAACTGGGAGAATAGTATAGAATTATTTTTCATTAACATAAAAACCTGTACGAAATCAGTGACTAGAATCAAATAGGTAATGGTAGACAAACCTCTGCCATTTTCTGCAGCATTGTCATTGGCTCAAAAATGATTACCGGTAGCGTCACCATTGATGTGATATCAGCACCTACGTACTTCTGCATCATCTTCCAGTGACCATCACGATCCTGCAAAGGAAGAGGTTTGATGTTGTGAGCAGTTTCATGAAAGGCACGATAAATAAAAGTCAAATAATGGACTCCATGTTGGTCAACTCGCGGTGGAACTATGCATTGATCTCGTAGCAAATAACAGGTGTCATTCATCACTTAGAACAATAACAGATGTGAAATGACACAAGTAAAGTATGCATCTTTCAGAGTTTGCACTTTGATCAGACCAAGGTACAACATACAAAGATAATTAATTTTCTCAAATATGTAGTTGATTAACCATGACACCACTTCCCCACACTAGTGATATTAATTGAGCACAGGCTTTTTTAGAAAGGGGGTACATACTCACGGGAAACTAGTATCAGCTCGTACAAGATATATAACAGAACACCTTGCAGATTATACACGACACGTCACAGCCTACTGGTAGAGAGGTTTCCATTTTTCTCCAACTATACCATGTTGAAGGACCATAACCCTTGTCAACATCACATAGAACATATATAACAATGGTGAACATTTTTTATTAAGATAACTAAACAATGCAACAAAGAAGTTCAATGAAACAAGGAATCAATTACTAGAATATGTGGAACCCCTTGTTATTTATCTAAAAGAGACATTATAGATAGAGAGGAGACCCTACATATTTACAGGAGGGTCGTTATTGGCTAGCCAATGTTTCCCCCTCGAACAGAGGCTAGATTCGGTGTTGAACTTGCAGTGATGATAGGCGAAAACTCTGATACCATGTCAAAATATGTAGATTTCCTGATTATATCTAAAAGATCCCTTATACAGGGAGAAGTTCCAACATATATGCAAGTTAGATGGACCATTTCTAGCCGATGTGGGACTTTAACATGCCCCCTCGAACAAAGGCTAGACAGTCTCCTCAAGAAAGGAGGCGAAAGATTGTGTGAAGTCCCTAGAGAGTACTACACACCAGCCCTGATACCATAGTAGAATATGTGAAAACCCTGATTCTCTCTCTCTCTCCCTCTCTCTCTCTTTCTCTCTCTCTCTCTATATATATATAGGGATCGTACCCGTTACAAAACATGGGATTCTTACAAACTTTAGAAACCAATCTCAACCATACATGTAGATGTGACGGTGTGGATTAATTCAGTTTCTGAATTTGCTCTCAACCACATTTCAAAACCGCCTAAAAATTTGAAAATAAACAAAATCAATGGTTAAGATTAGGTTTGTAGGGTTTGTAAGAATTCCATGGTTTGTAGTTTATACTTCCCCTATACACACACACACACACATATAAGAGTCTTTGTAGAGAGCGACCCCTAAACATCATGTTGGCTGGTCTATTTACCAGTCAATGTAGGACTCCAATGGTAAGATATCATCAACCAAGTATTCCAGCAAATTTTTCAATAAATCTTTATCAGGTGCAAGTTAATGCAAAAGCAACAGATTTCCACTATATCACTGGAATCAAATTTTGTTTCTCCATTCTTGTATAGTTACGTGGTTTATGAACAGAAACTGCAAACCTTACATGATCAACATCAACATTTTCCCCAAACTACAAACAGCAACATGACTTGATCTAGGCCTCTAGCATAAAGCAAATGCAAAATAATTCTTGGCAAGAGCATCTTATAACTACCTAAAACGAAACAAAGAGATGAGATAGTGCGTAAGTAAACAAAAAATATAATACCTCTTGCTTCCATCTGCCTCTTTGTGCTTCAACTTCAGCATCTTCTGTCCCTCCTTCAGGATTTATAACCTCCAGGCCCTCATAACCAAGCAAGCTGCCAAATAAGTGAATCCACCAATCAGACATGCAAAACTCTGGTTACGAATTCATCATTTGCTATAGCCAGTCTTATCTCAGCTGGTAAATGCGTGACATATGCCTAGAAACCAACTTAATGAGCAACAACATCACTTGTTTACAATTAAATCCCTACCAAGTAATATTTTTGGATTAGTGTTACAAAACGTGACCTCCAATTCCAAATACAATGTGAGAATGAAAACACATGACTAATTTAAAGGAATGGTAAATTAATCCATAGACTAGTTTACACATTTATGGGTGAACCAGAAACAGATGTTCATCTGCATCTTTACCATGAAATACTAGCAAACATACATGCAGAGAGACAGAACACAAAGCATATCAGCTCAAGTTAGCTCTTCATTCTTTTAAGATACTGGATCTCTAACCTGACAATATGATGAAGACAACCATTGCAATACTTATGCTGGTATCTCTAACAACAAGTGAGCGCAGTAACTTTTTTTACTTCACCAAGTTGAAATTCTGGCCACGCTACTCAACAACTAAATAATGAAATCATCATTTGGTTCACTTGTTGTCATAGAGCAGAAAGATACTTGAGATCGCAATTACATGTAAACTTAGGTGGTGTTTGTTTACCTCTTAACAGTTCCATTAAGAGGCAACCTGCCAACCTCTGAATCATTAAGAGGTGAATTTTGTTTGGCAAAAAAATGGAGATCCTCTTAATGGTTCCAAAAGCCTCTGAATGATTAAGTATCTTGGATGTCTCTTAACCATTCAGNACCAAACCAACATATTTCATTTTGCACCATATCATAAGAGCCTCTTAATCATTATGACCACTTAATCATCCAGCACCAAACCATTCAGCAACTGCCAAACAGCCCCTTAATGCTGAACTTTACAAAGCAGACCTGATTGCCTTGCCTACTATTGGTTCGGAATTAAGTAATCTCGTGTAATCCCTTGCACCAAGTTAGAGACATTTTCTTTCCACATTGGTTTCCAGCAAAGAAATATATTATGCCCTATGTTTCAAAATAAAAGCATCTCTATTCTACACAGGAAGCCAGTGCATGAAATGAGGACACTTCTATTTTTATTTTTATTTGTGTGGCCTTTTGGTGAATATAACCTTTTTAATTTCACAAATAAGGTATTAAAAGAAGCAAAGTACGAAATTCGCAACAGGTTTCAGTAGCGGATCAATCAATAGAATCACGTAAGTAGCGTTTATAGGTTTATACATCACGAGATCAAAGTCAAGAAGAGTCTTCCATACTCTCTTATCACAAAAACCAGACACTTGCTTTTGACGTTTTCATGAGTCAATTTTAAGATCTAAAAGCAATACAGTAGCATCTAGAAGATATAAAAGCTGAATTATGCAACTGGTGAAGTCATCATATAATCAAGTGATTACACTATCATGACCGTTTCGGATCTGGAAGGATCTATTCGACGACAAAATTAACTTGTACCACCAAATCTGGATATTCAATAACAATTGTAAAATGGTACCCTATCCTTCTCTTCCTCGGTCATGGATTCATAAGTCTTGACACCTGTTTGACCCCTAGTATATGATAATCCAAAGAGTTTTAGAGGCATCAAGAGGGTCAAACCTAACCGAAATTCATAAACCAAATCCCCAATCTTCTAAAAAGCTAAAACCTTATCAATCAAATACGAACTAATAAAACTCGCAAACAGAAATCATCAAATAAATCAATCGAATATTACTATAACTTCAAGTTGGTAAGAAAGAGTATAAGAAATCAAAAAAAGCATAGAGTTGTACATACCCATTAACTTGGTTCTTAAAATTGGACAAACTTGAAGCAAGCGATGAGAAAAAACCACCACCACCACCGCCCTGCTTCTGCGCCATATCTGATAATAGAAAGCACTAGAACTCGAATTCTGTTCCTTTTTCCTCCCAATTAGGGCTTTTTCCCCTGAAGCTATATATATAAATATGCAAGATTCAATAATAATACTTGTTGAACAGCTAACCAAAAGGCAGATCGATCTTATAATTGCTTTACAGATAGATTAAAGCAAGCATAGAATGATTCGAAAATACGTGGTGTGTTTGATTTGAATAATATTATATCAAACGGGAATTTGGGGATCGACAGAAAAAGCTCCGTTGGCGGCTTCTTCTTCTTTTTCAAGTCAAAATTGATAACAGCGATCAAGTCACTTTTTTTTTTTTTCCGTTTGGTTTG
>LUCG01264760.1:0-10695 GCA_001633085.1 Carthamus tinctorius | reverse complement strand
CGATTGGACATAGGTGACGTTGGACACGAGTTAAAAGTCGGAGACACAATCACGTGAATCACATATGATTTTATACATTGACGAAGTTTTACTTGTTTTTCTTAAATAGCTTGCGTTCGCATATGAATCCACCTCTTGGAAGGTTCAAAGGAGAATGTTAACTATTTAAGAAAAACAAGGAAATTTCGTCGATGTACAAAATTACATTTGAATTTACATCAAAAACAAATAGTTGGATACAGGCGACTTTCGCCGTAACTTAAGTCGCTGGGCAAAGTCTTGTAAGACATATATGATTTTATATATGAATCATGTATGATTTGGTACATTGACGAACTTTTTCTTGTTTTTCTTAAATAGTTAGCGTTCTTATATGATGAGATTAATTAATATTATTAAATAATGGGATAATAATTATTATTTATTAATAAAAGCCGGTGCATTTTTTAGTACATTCTCTCTCCCTCCCTCCTAGGTACTCAAGATAAACAATTTTACTAAAACTTTTTAACTAAAATGTTCACATTTTGTTCGCAAGTGGTATATATGTTTGTATTTCGTTTATTCATAATATGTTCACAAAGCTATATCAGATACTGGAAATTTAGATTGCGTTCACAACTATAATAGTCTTTTACCAAATTCTTAAAAGAAGGCCCCTTATATATTAATATTGTGTAAAATTTTACATAATGTTAGTTGAGCTTGTGTTGTATATAAGAGTGATGGCAAAGAATCTAATGGAAGTATATGTTTGATAGATAGATGGTCGATAAATCTAACAATCCAAATACTCGCATTTGAAATGCTAATAGTTATAGCATTTAACTACAACAATATTATGTTTGTAAGATATCTAAAATGTTTAAGCATCCTAATATGATATTTTACAATAGTTAAGTTTATGGACGAAACAAAAAGTGTCATATCTAAAAGTGTTACAATTTGTTTATATGACGTTTTTTAGTGTCTTAACAATTTTTCCGGAAACTTTTAAAATACAGAGTTGTATTCGTTATTCTAAACAATATATGAACACAAGTGTCCTATAAGAGTTGAGTTTATAGGATACTTTTCAAACTTGTTCTATAAAATAACTAATAAGACACTTACTAAATAACATCCTAAGAAACTTGTTGAAATCAATGAAATGTCCAAAAGAGTTATATAAGCTTAATGTAACACTTTTACAATGGACGTTTTGTAGTTTCCTATCAACTTAAGACCAATAAAGTATTTCACTCATCACTTTTACGTAACTACTAACCCGCCAATCCAACTCAACCCGTGATCAAGGGTTAGGTTGGGTTGTATCATACCTTTAAATATGTTGGGTTCGGTTGGGGTGAGATTTTTCTAAACCACGTTAATTTGGGTTATTAAAAATGCCATAAACTACTTAAACCAACTCGCATACCCCCAAAGTTAACTTTTCGGGTGGTTAGTAACGAGCAAGTAGATGTGGTATAAGATTTTTATATAATACATGACAAACTAAAAAAATAATGTCTTTTTTGTTGTATATTTTGTAACTATGAAGGTTCCTAGTTGTATCGCGTGTCGGGGAGGTCACCTCCATATTTAGCTCCATGTACGGTGGTCTATAGGCTCACTATTGGAATATCCCTGAGGCCACCACAGGCACTTATTCGAGCATTTTTGGGTTTGTACATAGTTTAATGCAATTTACTTGTTTCTATTTCTTTTACTTGATACAAACATTGTGTATGCCTAGTATATTTAGCTAGGAGCCCTATATGGAGTCGAATGTTTATAATGTATTATGGCATACCTTACGGGATTGGTACTTGGGCCATATGAGAGATGTTCGTAAGTGGGCGGAAAGATGGGCATTGGACGTGAAAAGGGTAACCTTCGACGGTCAGGACATGACGACGTCGCTTAGGGGAGACCATGTAGAATGGATCACAAATGAATATTTGTTTGTTATAATTGATCAGGTACATGTGGTTGAATCTTTGTAATGTTTGGTAACTGTTTTTATACTAGTTTTTGTGTTATGACTTAACTGGATTAGGATAGCGACATATTTAGGTATTAATCTAAGGCGGCTAGGTAAATCGGGGCACCTAATTTGAGGGATGTCTAGACACACAGGCAATCGATTAGTGCAATGCATTATCAAGACTCGAATCGTAACTTATCATCTACTATACTAGATGTATATAATTTACGAATATAAAAAATTTTGTTGTCTGGTAACAACTTAAGTTGTCTATCATAGAGAGATGTATGGGGTCGTGAATCTAATGTTGTTCGCTTTAAGAGGATGCATTGCACCAACATGAGACATGCCCCTAACTTAACAACACTATTCTTGAACAACTTGGGGTCGAGCATTCTTTTCATTTTCGTACTATTACGGATACGAAAAACAATGGGAAAAATCGGATTCAGTTGTCCACTCTCCCTATCGGAAATAGGATTGACTACAGATTCGAGACATATCACATGGTTTCATAAAACCACATGATTTCCCGATCTAAATCAAGCAGGTTTTACATGAAGCAGATTTAGCTCAGCGTGTTCTATTCGATACAGGTAGGAGAAGAACCTGACCCGGTATTATTAAAATAATAGAGGAAGCAGAACCAAGTCAAGATGATACAGATCAACCCCTTTTTTGCGCCAAAGATCTTACCATTTTCGAAGGAACTAGAGTTCCATCTCTTTGCCATTTTCGTTCAAGAGTTCTTACGTGTCTCCACACTCCATTGAGACCCTGAAAAATGGACAAATTCCTTTTCTTAGGAACACATATAGGATTCGTCACTACCCTCACCCACCTATCTAACCACCCCATCGATCTATGTTTACTCGAAGACGGCTAAAGCAACAATATGTTCAGGTTTATACTCAAGTTAGTTGGATTTATAGGATCATTTAGTTATATATATATATATGTGTGTGTGTGTGTGTGTGTGTGTGTGTGTGTGAATGTAAGAGTGAATCCGAACTACTCAATCCATATAGAAAAGCATATAATCACACATGAAATGATATAGAGAGTAGAGAAAGAAAGTATCTAGAGAGGAAATTAACTCATGTATCTCACTTTGTAAACTCATGAATGCTTACAGTATAAGGCGTGGGGGTATTTATACCCCTACCCTAGGTAAGTAAATTTTATATTTCTAGTCCCTCAACTTTGTTATAAAACATTGCACTAACATTCCCTCCTTATACAAAGGAAGGACTAAACAAAGATAACAAACAAAATCTAATTTGGATATTGTCTTCTCAACTTAAACTTCAACTTAATAATCCTCAGATCCTCTCTTGCCTTCAGCCTTACTTCTATCTCCTTTACAAAATACTCTATCATAGGCCCCTTAGAAGATTCTATCACAGAGAAAGTCATTTTATCCAACTGAAGCCTTTTCTTTAATGCATTCAGAATAATCTTCAAAGTTCCATCAGAAAACAAATTTACTTCATGCACATACATTCTCTTCTTTACACCTTTTGAATCTGGATACACACATGTGATAGACCTCTAATCATCATGAAACAAAACTTACATCTCATACTGTCTTTGAGACTCATTCAGATTCCTCTTTGGCTTATTAATTACTACACATCTTTGAAGTCCAGCTTTCAAGTGCTAACTGAAAATCAAAGAGATGTGCCGAAGTGATTGTAGCCCTCAGATGTCTGATTGATGCTTCTAAGGCAATGATCTTCTCCTCGGGTATGTTGGTGTCTCTCTTTAGGTTATACACAATCTGATGGAAAACTGGAAGTTCAACATTCTGAAAATCAGCTTCTGTAAACGCCCATTCATTCATGTCCTCTCTAACAATTGTGATCTCTGGATACTTGTAGTTTCTCAACTTCAGACAGTTATACTTATTCACATACAAAAACTTTAAGTCAGTCATCACTTTCTCCATGGGTTGTTTCTTATTCCTTCTCATATACATGTACTCAGTATTTAAGCTAGACCTGAGATTTTCTATTCCATAGCACTTTTCTTGGCTAATCTCCCTCTCATGTACAACAAATCTATCTTTGTATCTTCCTCCAAATAAGCATCTTTGGCCCTTGTCTACCATTCCCACTATGTAACAACTCAATATTTAAAATCCATAATTTAACGGACAAGTAACCCTTTTAGCGGAAGTAAGGTCAAAATAGAAAGTTTATAACATAAAGCCAAAAACGTAATCTCTTTACATCCAAACTCACATGGTTTAATCGCATCTAAAACCGACATAAAATTTTAGTTTAAACTAAACGGTTGGTAAACAAACAACCAAAGAGTTCCATCTTGTATCAATCAACTATTCTATTTAATTAGCTGAGCCGCTTGCACTGCACCAGAGCTTCACATGTGAGCTTTGCCCTTGTTTACAGGTGATTTACCTGTCACTAAACCACATAAAACCATAACGGGTTAAACACAAAGCTTAGTGAGCACAAACTAGTACCCTATACCATTCACAATTACACAATCACATGTATATATCAAGTCTGGACATGTATCATAACCCTTTATTTCTTACGACTCCATACCATCAAGGAATTCATAGACACTGATACCAGGCCATCACCAAATTAGTCCTCACGGTGGCCACATACCACTACAATGAGTCCTATCACACAAGTACATGCCAGAACATGACCACCGCATAGCATTTAAGCAATCATCAATCACGAATCATAGAGATACAAGTTAATGTACTCACCTATCAAAGTTACACAAGTAACAAGCACAGGCACAACCACAAGTTATTATCTTTAAGTACCTATACAATCATACATAGATAACACATATCAAAGAATATCCAAAACGGCTCTAACGGCTAAACCGTTCCTCGTGCCTTAGACATGGTTAAACTACCCCAAAAGCTCCCAAAATCTACCAAACGCCATCCCTTGAGATATCCTCAGGGAGGTCCTAAAAGAAAACCCCAAAGCAAGCCCGCACGATAAAAGTGCCGAAACACTCCAGAAGAAACGGCGGGTTGCTACCCGCGGGTAACTCCCTGATTCACCAAGATCGTCTTCCTCGCGGGTTGTCGCCCAAACAGCCTAGGTTTTCACTACCAAACCCAATTTCAGCCACTTCAACCTAACAAGACGTATCTAAACAACCCTTATCAATTGGTATCGAATTATCACCCAAAAACCTTCACGTAAACACCCTTGGATGATCAAACGACACAACAATAATCTAAACCCTAACCCTCCCTTAATCGACACAAATAATGATTACAAGAGATAGAATTTGTACCTTTCAAGCAATTCCTTACAACCACTCGCATATCCAACGATTGCCTTCCACAATTGCTTCTACAATGAACACCAAAAATCGTTCTCCCCTCTCCCTTAGCTCTAGAAATCGATCAAGTATCCAAAAGAAAGGGGATTGGGGCTTTCACTCACCTTATATACGTGTCAACCATAACCCTGAACTTTAAGAATACACCATTCATCCTTTAGAGTCCTGCAATTGACATAATCAACCAAAATGTCAACTTAACTCTAACTAACTCAGTTAAAAAAACGAAACTATGGGAAATGGGGCATTACAACTTTCCCCCACTTACTAGGATTTCGTCCTCGAAATCGCTTAGGCAGGGAATAGCTCCGGATAGTTCTTTCTGTTCTCCTATTCCGGTTCCCACGTCCATTCTGATCCCTTATGATGCTCCCATTAAACCTTCACCAATCCAATGTCCTTATTTCTCAAGGACTTGCTTTTTCTCTCCAGAATTGCAATAGGTTTCTCCACGTAGTTAAGTCGTTCGTCGACCTGAATGTCATCGATTGGCACATGAACATATTCATCTACTAGACACTTTTTCAATTGAGATATGTGGAAATTATTGTGTATATGACTGAGTTTCGACGGTAACTCAAGTCGATACGCAACCTTACCAACCCGAGCTATCACTTTGAATGGTCCAATGAACCTTGGACCCAACTTGCCTCTCTTTCGGAACCGTATCACCCCCTTCCATGGTGACACCTTAAGAAGTACGCTATCACCCACATTAAACTCCAAATCTGACCTCCGCTTGTCAACGTAGGTCTTCTGACGACTCTGAGCAATTCGCAGTCTTTCCTGAATCAATTGTATTCTCCCAGTCGTCTTTTGTACGATTTCAGTGCTGCCTAACTCTCGCTGACCTACTTCTCCCCAATAGATGGGAGTCCTACATCTCCTCCCGTACAATATCTCATAGAAAGCTGTTGTTGTATGGAACTCGGCCAACGGTAGATAAGTGTCCCAACTACCTCCAAAATCAAGTACACACGCCCTTAACATGTCTTCAAGAGTCTGAAGTTGATCAAGTACCCTGAGCGAAGATCTATCTTTGAGAACCAAGAAGCTCCCTGAAGTTGATCGAAGAGATCATCGGTCCTTGGCAAAGGGTATATGTTCTTCACGATAAGCTTGTTAAGCTCTCTATAATCGATACACATTCGCATCGACCGGTCCTTCTTCTTGATGAAGAGAATAGGGGCTCCCCAAGGCGAACTACTTGGATGGATGAACCCCTTCTCCAAGAGCTCTCCTAACTGTTTCGATAGCTCTTGCAATTCCGGTGGTGCCAACTGGTATGGAGCTTTCGCTACCGGTGCCGCCCCCGGAACCAAGTTTATCCGAAATTCCACCTGTCTCTCTGAAGGGATATCCGACAAGTTCTTCGGGAAGACGTCTGGGAACTCGCTCACCATCGGCACATCTGCCACTACCTTCTTCTTTTTCTCCTCCCGACCATCGGTCACAAACGCCAAGTAACTAGTGCCTCCCTGATGCATATACCTCCTAGCCTTGGCCAATGAACATACCTTCGTTAACCTCTTCATCCCGCTTCCGGTGATGGACAAAATTCCCCCACTTGGAGTTCGAACCTCTACCTTTTGACTTTCACAGTCAAAACGAGCTCGATGGCGACCGAGCCAGTTCATACCCACTACTACATTAATTTCCTTCATTGGAATGGGTATGAGGTCGATACGAAACCTCACCCCTTCCAATTCTATTACATTGCCCCTATATACATCGCTAACCAATATACTATTTTCATCTGCTATCTCTACTTCTAAGGGTTCATCAAGTCTACCCTTTACAAGTGTAAAACTAAAGATAACAAAACAAAAGACTTACTAGCACAAGTATCAAACAACACAAGTGCGGGCTTTAAATTAACAGGAAAAATACCTATCAACACGTTCGGCTCCACCTTTGCTTCCTCCGCCGTTAGTTGGAAAATTCGAGCACGGCCCTTTGGAATTTCCGTCTTCTTGCCCGAGCTTGCTTCTATTGCCTTCACAGACGTTGAACCAGATACCTGGGTCGACCCTGCTGCTGATAGGCACTCATGAGCAAAATGACCCGACTGAAAATACTTGAAGTAAAGCTTCGCAACCACCTTGCAATCACGGCTCATATGGCCTGGTTTCCCACACTTGTAACAAGTTCTAACACCTAGTCTGCACTCACCCGGATGTTGTCTCCCACACGTTGAACATTTTGGAAAGTCTCTCATTGCTTCAAATTTTTGACCCATAGACTTGAACTTCTTATTGACTTGAGTCTGAGCCTGTATCGGTTCTGACTTCTTTCTCTTTACTTGTTTTTCCAACTCGAGCTCTCTAGCCCGTGCCATCTCATGCATCTAGTGGAAATCGGTGCATCTAGCCATGACTACAAATTCCCTAATCTCAGGTTTCAACACCTCAACATACTTGTACATCTCCATCCTTTCATTGGCGATGTACTTCGGACAGAATAGTGACCTTTCCAAGAACTTGTCGGTTGTTTCGTTCACCGACTCAGTGGTCTGCACTAACGATAGAAACTCGCCTGTAAGTCGCTCTACTTCAATCTGTGACACAAACTGCTCCCGAAAGAGCCCAGTAAACTGTTCCCATGTCATGTTCTCCACTTGCTCCTCAGTTCTTGACTGCACGATCAAGTTCTACCAATCCTTTGACAATCCCCTAAGTAGGTGTACAGCAAACCTAACCTTCACCCCGCTGGGCAAAAGGTAGTACGAAAAGCTCCCTCGACCTTCGAAACCCAACGTGTACTAGCTACAGGGACCTTTTTCCCCTCAAAGATTGGCGGGTTTCACGCCGAAAAATCCTTATAGCTCACGGCTCTAGTCTGACCAGACTGAGAGCTCCCTGCACCATTGGCTCTACCAGCCAAAGCAGCTTCAACTTGTTGATTGTCAGGTGAGTACTCTACCTGTACGTTGTGTAGTTATGTATGTGTAATTATTGAAATGCATGTGTGGTTATGTGATAAGTTGCATGTTATGGGTTACGATAGTACCTTTGGTGGTATTTGTTACCCTAGGGAAGATATTTTGGATTATGAGGCCTGGTACCAGTGTCAATGGATTAAGTTTTGTGTAATGATGACTGTGTATTGATGGTTATTTATGCATGGTTATGTAAGGTATTAGATGTGTGCTCGCTAAGCGAAAAGCTTACCCATTGTTGTTTTCCTCTTTTTAGTGACAGGTGCATCCTCAGGTAGTAAGGGAAAAGCCCAAATGTGACGTTCCGGTAGGCAGCAGCTCAGTCTTGGAAGTTGGTGATGTATTTGGAAGGACCCATGTTTTTCTTAAACCAATGAAACATTTGTTTTGATTAAGTACATTTAGTACTCAGTTGTGTGAGATATGCAAATGATGTTTGTTTGTTATGTCTAAACTTATTTCCTTTAAATGACAAGATTTGTTTTTTTTTTGATGAAATTATTCACGAATTTGACAAGGCTGCCGCAATTAATAATGATTTCCGATAAAGTTATGTTATTTGAAATGAAGTATTACAATTGGTATCAGAGCCTTGGTTTAAGGGATTCAGGCATTCACAAGTGGTGAGTGCTTGAACTTAAACCTAAGTGTTTCTTTTTGTTTTCTAAAACGGAGAGTTGAAAAGGATTAAGTTTTGGTAAGAAATGGGAGAAGAGACTGACTGCAGACCGGAACATCCACATGGGGGTGGGCACACTATACCATTTCTGTTATGAAAAAGCATGATACTTTGTTGTTAAGGATAAGTTATTATGTTATGTTATGTTCTGTATGCTATGTGATTAAGCATGAGTCTATGTTAAGCATTGGCTTGTAGATAACTTACGTACGCACATTATGTGTAAGAAGGTCCTATATAAAGGACATATGGATTATGTGCATAATTGTGTTGTTCAGAAAGTAGCATGATTATGTGAGTTGTGCCTAAATGGTAACTGTGTTTGTCATGGCTAAGTTATATTGTTATGTGTGTGTGTGTGTGCTAACCCAGTTAGGGATTTGGGACTTTGGTGATAATGTTAAGGGTAGACATATAGGGTGTAGTTACAATGATATAAGGGCCCATATCATTGCAAATACATTGTATATGTTGGGACTTGGCAGGATTACAAAAGGCCCTATGAACCAAACGAGGTTGAGCGGGAAAGGGGTAGAAGGTCATAAGGATAGGAAAATGTCTAAGGGCAAAGGTCATAGACCTAAACTCACTTTGAGAGGGAAGGGATGTGAATAAATTGTTCTAAACCGTTATGTTTTGTGGATCATCATGGGTAGACCAAGGAAAGAGGAAAAAAGACCCGTTGGTACTGAGGATCAGGATAAACTTGATCTACGGGGTATAATCGCAGCAGAGGTTGGGGAGGTTCTCCATGAGATACTCCCAGGCCTGTTGGAGCAGGTGAAGCAGGAGTCCAAAGTGGTCAGTAGTCAAGTTGAGGCGGCGATCGCTGGTAGAGCTAGTGGGTCAGATGGTTCTCATGCTGGTAGGGGAACCAGCTACAAAGATTTTTCTGCATGCCAACCGCCATTCTTCGAGGGGCAGAAGGACCCTGTAGCCAACACTCGCTGGATATCAAAGATCGAAGGTGTTTTTCGCACTAGCTTTTGTACGGCAGAGGTGAAGGTGAGANAGAGGACCAGCTAAGGACTGGTGGAACCTGATAGTCCTGTCAAGGACTCCGGAGCAGATCGAGACTATGACATGGGAACAGTTGACGAAACTGTTCCAGGAGTAGTATGTACCTCAGATTGAGGTAGAACGACTTACGGGAGAATTTTCTTTCCATGGTACCGACTACAGAGTCAGTGAACGAAATCACTGACAAGTTCTTGGAGAGGTCCTTTTTCTGCCGGGAGTATGTGGCGAATGAACGGATGAAGATGTACCGATACGCTGAGATACTAAAGCCGGATATCAGGGAGTTCGTGGTCATGGCCAAATGCACGGACTTCCATCAAATGCATGAAGCGGCACGGGCTAGAGAGCTCGAATTGCAGAGGCAAGGGAAGAGAAAGAAAGCGTAGTCAGCGCAGGCCCAGGCTCATCCAGCAAAGAAGTTCAAGTCGACTAGGCAAAAGGTTGAGGTCAAGAAGGAGTTTCCCTGCTGTTCAAAGTGCGGGCGCCATCATGTTGGTGAATGTAGAATGGGGACTGGGACCTGCTACAAATGCGGGAAACCAAGTCACCTGAGCCGAGACTGCAAAGTGACCGCGAAGCTCTTCTTCAAATGTTTTCAGCCGGGTCACTTCGCGAACGATTGCCCGCTATCTTTTGGATCGACTCAGACCTCTGGATCAGCGCCTGTTAAGGCATTGGAGGCGAGCACTATTAAGAAGGCAGAGATTCCGAAAGGTCGTGCAAGGGTCTTCCAGTTGACAGCAGAGGAGGCGA
>LUCG01264706.1:0-14573 GCA_001633085.1 Carthamus tinctorius | reverse complement strand
AGAGAGAGAGAGAGAAAGTGTAGGCATGCCTTTCATGGCGCTCGACCATTAATTAATAGTATTGGCTCTGCCCATAGTGTCCGACTTTCCTTTAGTGGTTCTCCTAAATTTAGATCATGTATTAACTTATTCCTTTTTCATGTCTTCAATATTACAATGGTATTAATGAGCTTTACCTGAAATGTGAGTCCAGTGGTTGGTAAAAGGTAGTACACTAATATTATATAATATTTAGGCTTTAATAAAACATGGGAAGAACAAGTTTAGAGCAATGGTCAGTGAGAGGTTTACATTTTCTTGTAGAATTAATTTGAAAATACAGTCAAATCATTAATGATGGACTTACCTTTCCCTTAATGTGCTTTGTGAAGTATGAGATCTATCAACTTCATTCCTTAAATGCATGTATTCTTCTTACAATCTTTACCAAGTAACTTTTAGCGCCTATAAACGAGGGAGCACAAACTTATAAACCATTTTTGATTCATGAGGCATCGTTTTTATCACAGTATAAACCATCATAAAGCTAGAAGATAAGCATTTATGGCTCTTACGATATAGAATAAGCTTGTGAGAGTTAATTATAAACATTTCTACTTACAAACAATTATACCTGAAATAAAGTTGGAAGTAGATGAGAGTTTTAACGCATTCTCATGGTGGTGTTTGTACTCAACCAAGCTTCATCTTTATTGTGTGTTTTTGTAGCCAACTTAATAATATTTTCTTAGAAGGGCATTATATTTGTAATGACATGATTTGCTACTGACTTGACGTTCAAGATCAATGGCTATTTCAAATAACCAGATAAGGTAA
Organism: Carthamus tinctorius; assembly: GCA_001633085.1. Taxonomy (NCBI): domain Eukaryota; kingdom Viridiplantae; phylum Streptophyta; class Magnoliopsida; order Asterales; family Asteraceae; genus Carthamus; species Carthamus tinctorius. Next base: position 13,757 of record LUCG01264706.1, on the reverse strand, counting down.
ATGAAGAAAATTATTGTCACAAGTATAGATCAAATTTGAATTTAAATGAAATAATGGAAATAACCCACAAATCGCACAGAACTGCCATACTGCTTTCCTGTTGCCATGGTTGTAGTTGCTTGACATAAGTAATAGTTATTATATGTATGTGTGAGTATAATTGGTCATTGCTTAACCCGATATCACTTGATTCACCATCAACTCGAAAGGACGACCAGGGATATGAGTTCATGAAACTGTCAAAAAAAGTTGAATCTGACCTTATCTTGTAGAATCTCTCTTTGAATTTGAAGGATGTATTGGCTTATTCACTAATTTTTCTAGACTGATCAATCATATTGTTCAATCTGCCAGTCCTTCTGCATGGAGTATGAAATCTCAAAGCTTGTTTACGAAATACTACAGCATCATCAATACATATGTTAACTGTTGGTGTTGAATTTATGGCTAGAACTAGTAGATTTAATTAACTTCCTGCATACACGTAATGTGATTGGAACTGTTTTAAACGACCTAATATTCTCGGAAATGTATAACTACTACAATTGGATCTTATAGTGGTCAGGTTTGACATCTTGTAATAATTGATAAAGTCAACTTTTTTGGCTTCATAAATTCTGTAGAAACTGCTATCAGCTTCGTGACAAGTTGCGATACTTCTGTCTAAGCTATATGGTCTTTATTTCTAGCAGAAATTGTGGTGAATTCTGTTTAACTTAGCTTCCTGAGTGATATTTATCACAGGCCATTACTGCTCTAAAGAAAGGGGCTTATCTTCTCAAATATGGAAGAAGGGGGAAGCCTAAGTTTTGTCCCTTCAGGCTGGCTAATGTAAGTTTGACTTTTACATTTTTGTGATTAAGTGTCTCCAGTAGGTGGTTTCATATGTGTTATTTTTATTATATTCCTGATTTACTATATTTTACTTTTGTCAACGCATCTACTTGAATATCATCCTATTTTTTCCTAGTATGACAGTATATCTCCTTAACTACTGTACCAAGGCTTCCATAATCAGAATTGTTGTTCTGAATTCTGATGCATGCTACTAAGTATTTTCTTGATGAATTTAGCGTAAAAGTCACTTAAATGCTCTTCTTCTGTTGATATGATTATTCTTTCTACATTTGCCACTTTTATAGAGAAAAATAGATGCATTTGAAATCACTATACTTCCTTTCCACGATCTTTTAAACAAATTGAACAGCATGTGGTCTTAAATGATAAGTAATATCAATTTCTTTGTGACTGGGGTAATCAACTTTTCGATTGATGCTGATTTTTCTTTGCTATTTCAGGACGAGTCTATTCTCATATGGTTTTCTGGGAAAGAGGAAAAACAACTTAAACTAAGTGATGTCACCAGAATTGTATCAGGGCAGCGAACTGTAAGTTATTTGCTTTGCCGACTTTAGTTTGTGCAAAAACAGTTATGGTAATTTGAAGGGAAAACCACAAAAACTCTTCGTTTCTAAAAGGAAAATTGGCATCAAAACTATTTATCAAATCTGAAAAACATACACTTGAGTGACTTAAAAAATAAATTTTAATTATATTAGTAGCTATTTGGATATTTTACCCTTTTTACTAAATTGTGAAACAATAAACAATTTATATGGTATGCACACAGCATATATAACCTTTTTTCTGAACAGATGAACCATGTATTGAATTAAAGTATGGACTCACGGGTTTGGGTATAAGTAAATAACAATTGATGCATAAATGGTTCCTCTTGAAACTATACCCGGACCTGGACATGTGGATTCTCTGGTTAACCCTCTTATACAACGTGGCCATATTAAGTGGAATTGGAGATGGTCAGAAGATCAACCATCATGGTAGCCACTGTTTCCACAGTGTAAGATCTCAAACCCAGCCACCACAACATAGAATTGTAGAAGTTTTATCTCCTTGTCAGAAAATCGAAGCAGCCAATGCTTTGCGTGCATTTTTCTTGTAGCCTTGAGCCCTTAACCATGTGCTGATCAAATCTAGTGAATATTTGGGGGGAAGAACGAAAGTAATTTTCATCATGAATTTTGTTTTGCCTTCACTTTTGGTGCATAATTTGTATGTAAGATTGATATTAATATTTATATACATGATTATGTAGTGAAGAACAGTTAAAGTCAACCATTTAACTTGACATGAGTGCCAAAACTTTCCTCTATTGTGAGTGCCACTGAGTTTGTTATTTAATTTGAAGGGCACATAAAGAAACTGATGTGTTCCTTCCCCCTATTGTTTCCCAGCTAATATAATAGCATACAACATGCAGATTGAGTAGCCGTGTGATTACCAATGCATAATATCAATATGACATCTAACGTCATTGAGGACCTTATCCAGAACTTAAAGGGTGCCTATAGCTCAATTTGGCATTTAACATCAAATGTATCACGTTTTTATTAAATGAGTTGGCTTATTGGCAGTGGTTAGTATTAAAACCTCAAAGTGGTCAGTGACTATACATTATTGCTTCCGACTGATTAGGTGATCAGATTTTTATCCCGAGAAGCAAAGAGGTGTAACAGATGATATGTCATTCCTTTGTACAACGTTAAATAACTTTAACTATTTGCTGTTCAACTCTGAGAACCCTTTTAGGATTTAAGACCACAAAAATGTAGTTACTTAAATCTCTTTTTAGTAAATATACACTCAAGGTAAGCATATGCATGAGTGCATGCTTGTACATGTGCATGTGCTTTCAATGGTTTGTGCTTGAAAACTAAACCTTAGTTCCCCACTAATGGTTTAAGTTCTATCCGCCTTGATCCATCAGCTATGTTAGGGCATCATCATCTGAAATTCTTATGTTTTACTGTTAGGTTGTTGTATTAAAATGAATTCAGTTGTTTATTACGTTGTTATGAATATTTACCATGATTTCACTTTGTTGTGTAGCCAATCTTTCAAAGGTATCCACGGCCTGAGAAGGAGTATCAATCGTTTTCCCTAATATACAATGATAGGTCTCTGGATCTGGTAGGGCTTCCAGCTCTTTGTGCAATTGATTTTTGACATTTTGTACTATTGCTGGCCTTATATTTGCCAATGAGCAATAGGTTTTGGGAATTTCTGTTTATTTTCTTGCAATTCATTTTGTTTACTTCAGATCTGTAAGGATAAGGATGAAGCTGAGGTATGGTTTAGTGGCCTTAAGGCACTAATATCACGTGGCCGTCAAAGAAATTGGAGAACAGAATCAAGGAGTGATGAAATCCCATCTGAAGCTAATAGTCCCAAGACATACACACAAAGAAGCTCCCCTTTACATTCTCCATTTGGTAGTGGCAATAGCTCACAGAAGGTATAGCTTTCTGTTGGTCTGATGTTTGGATGTATGTACATTTATGTGTATGTCTATTCATAGGAGGTATTACTACTTTCACATACAAAGGTTATGTCATGCTATGTTGCATTTACAGGACACTGGTGATCAGCTCTGCCTTCATAGTCCTTATGGGAGCCCTCCTAAAAATGGTCTGGACAAGTTATTTCCAGATGTGATTTCATATAAGGTTCCTCCTAAGAGTTTCTTTCCTCCGGTTGCTCCCAATGGATCTGTCCACTCGTTGTCATCTGGCGGTTCTGACAGCATACATGGCCACTTGAGGGGAATGGGGGTTGACGCTTTCAGAGTGAGTTTATCAAGTGCTGTTAGCTCATCAAGTCAAGGTTCTGGTCATGATGATGGAGATGCGTTGGGGGATGTTTTCATTTGGGGTGAAATCACTGGAGATGGTGTAATGGGCGGTGGCCCTCACAGAGCAGGCAGTTGTTTTGGTGCTAAGATGGATTCTTTATTGCCTAAAGCCTTAGAATCGGCAGTAGTCCTTGATGTTCAGAATGTTGCTTGTGGTGGAAGACATGCCGCATTAGTTACAAAGCAAGGGGAGATGTTCTCTTGGGGTGAGGAATTAGGGGGTAGACTTGGTCATGGCATAGATTCTGATGTTTTGCATCCAAAGCTGATTGATGCCCTTAGCAGTACAAACATTGAGCTTGTAGCATGCGGCGAGTATCATACATGTGCTGTTACTCTCTCCGGTGAGCTATACACATGGGGCGATGGACACTTTGGGATTCTTGGGCATGGGAATGAAGTCAGCCATTGGGTTCCAAAGAGGGTAAATGGTCCATTAGAGGGTATCCATGTTTCATCCATTTCATGTGGGCCCTGGCATACTGCTGTAGTGACCTCTGCTGGGAAACTGTTTACTTTTGGTGATGGGACATTTGGTGTTTTAGGGCATGGAGATCGGAAAAGTGTTTCGAGACCTAGGGAAGTGGAGTCACTCAAGGGACTTCGAACTGTAAGAGCTGCTTGTGGCGTATGGCATACTGCTGCAGTTGTAGAAGTCATGGTTGGTAATTCGAGTTCCAGTAATTGTTCTTCGGGTAAGCTATTTACATGGGGAGATGGTGATAAAGGTCGACTAGGACATGGGGACAAGGAAACTAAGCTAGTACCTACCTGTGTTGCTGCACTGGTTGATCCAAACTTTTGTCAAGTCGCATGTGGACATAGCATGACGGTAGCACTCACTACTTCAGGTCATGTGTACACAATGGGCAGTCCTGTTTATGGTCAACTAGGAAACCCTCATGCTGATGGAAAGCTCCCTTCTTGTGTTGAAGGAAAGCTTTCAAAGAGTTTTGTAGAGGAGATAGCTTGTGGTGCCCATCATGTTGCAGTTTTAACTTCAAGGACAGAAGTTTATACTTGGGGCAAGGGAGCTAATGGTCGACTGGGTCATGGAGACACAGATGATAGAAACTATCCAACTCTAGTAGAAGCCCTAAAAGACAAGCAAGTTAAAAGTATTGCTTGTGGTACAAATTTTACTGCAGCTATATGCCTTCATAAGTGGGTCTCAGGAATTGATCAGTCTATGTGTTCTGGATGCCACCTTCCATTTAATTTTAAAAGGAAGCGCCATAACTGTTACAATTGTGGTCTTGTTTTCTGTCATTCATGCAGTAGCAAGAAGTCACTCAGGGCTTCTATGGCACCCAATCCAAACAAACCCTACCGTGTTTGTGATAACTGTGTTAGTAAATTGAAGAAAGCTATTGAAGCTGATGCCTCATCACATTCTTCTGTGAGTAGAAGAGGGAGTATAAATCAGGGTTTAAATGAGTTAAATGAGAAAGATGATAGGTTGGATTCACGATCTCGTCCTCGGCTTGCTAGGCTTTCTTCAATGGAGTCATTGAGACCAATGGAAAATTATTCTTCTAAGCGCAACAAAAAGCTAGAGTTCAATAGCAGCCGTGTCTCGCCTATTCCCACTGGAAGCTCTCAGTGGGGAGCTCTTAACATATCCAAATCTTTCAATCCGGTATTTGGTTCTTCCAAAAAGTTTTTCTCAGCTTCAGTTCCTGGTTCAAGAATTGTTTCTCGAGCAACATCTCCGGTATCAAGACGGCCCAGCCCACCTCGCTCCACCACGCCAACTCCAACGTTGGCTGGATTGTCTTCACCCAAGATCATTGGTGATGATACGAAAAGGACAAATGATAGCCTCAACCAAGAAGTAACTAAACTAAGAGCACAGGTATATTATGCATCTATATTTTTGAACATATTATGTAGCATTTAATTCTTGTATGTGAGTTTATAAAAAATCCCTGGAAATGGAAAAGTTACATATAATGCATAAGAAAAGACAAATAAATAAATAAAGATAAGAAAGGAAAAGATCTTTGCATGATGATAATGTCACAAATAGATTGAAATCTTTGGCTTTACTCAAACATTCAAATATTATTGCAAATATATGGGGTTAATATGAAATATAATTACCGGGGAGTAAATCCTGAATATCTAGGGTATATTAGGTGTGCCCGTGGTTGTCACATAGATATTGTAAAGGCCTTGTCAATATGTCAGTGAGTTATTACACTGTCAGAGCATTAACATTTTAAATCAGTAGAGGTTGGTTAGTTGTTTCTGCAACATGGTAATGCATTAAATGGAAATTAACCTTTGCATGCTCGAAACATGAAACTTTGCTGTATGGATGACACACATAGTGCCATGGCATAGTCACATGAATGGCTCATCGCTTATGATCTCTTGATACAATGCCTCATCCATGGAGCAGCCTTAGGTACTGTAAGATGCAAAAGACCATCCAAATTGCAAATGTTGGTAGGATACACAGCTTGACTAGCTATAAACACATGGTACCTAATGCCTCAACTGTAGCTTAAAGGTAATCATGCTTCAACTATGTACTTATCCAAATCATTGAGAGGTTTCTCATCTTTAGGTAGTAATTTGTTGTTTAAATCACAAGTATATCAGTATATCCATTGGTTTGCATCCAGTAATCCCCACTTGGATAAAGCTTTGACAAATACTTTCAAGGCTGAAAAGGGACATCAAGGAGGGTGAAATAGGCTAAGGGGCCGTTTACTTAATGCTTACCCGGTAAGTGCTTACCTGGTCAATTTATCATGACACGGACTAGAATTTTACCTGGTAAGAGCGATGGCATGAATCGAGAATCTTACCCGGTAAGCGCTTACCGGGTAAATTGTTGCATACAATACCGTTTTAAGTGACTAAAATATTGTCCGATATGGTATAGTGTTAAATTTTACCGGTAAGCACTTACCGGGTAAGTGTTTAAGTAAACGGCCCTTAAGTGTTAGGTTGAGTATCTGGCTATGCATAAAAACATGGAGAAAGGAGTTGACAACAGTCATAACCAAGATCCAAAGTTGTTACGTGTAGAACCTAGGGATACTGATTACAGCTTGGAGATGTATACGGAGGGGAATCCCTATTAAAGTTCCTTGAAATGCAAAATGTTGGATAATCCAAGAGAGATACATCAGGTGCAGAACTTGAACACACGAGGATACTAAAAGCAGTAGGAGAAAACAGTAATCAGTTCACCAAAATTGACATGATCTAAGTAAAAATGTCCCCTGTAGCACTTATAACTACTAGATGACAGACGAAAACACACCAAAGAGACTTCGAGCATATTTATTACCAAAGAATGAGAGTTACGGCCAAAACATGGTCCCAAAAATTTTATGCAGAGATGAAATAGTGGATCTGAAGGATGTATGATATACAATTGTAAGTGGACATCTGCATTTGTAAGGACCAACATTCTTGATGACCCTAGTTCATCTTTGCCCACATCATTGATGGCCTACTTCTTTATATATTTCCATTTTCTGCTGCCCTAGTTCTTGCTATAAATTCACCATCTTGTAATCCACATTTGTACAAGGATCTGAGCTAGAAATTTTTTTCACTGTTTTCCTCTCACCTGAAGGACCAAGACTGTATAGAAATATCTCTTGTAACTCATCATACATGTAAGATTTGTATGGTGGGCTACATGTGTGACTAGTAACGTTTATGATAAAATTCATTTCTACCATCAACCATTGTGTGACTAGTGTAATTCGGGGTTGGCACTAAATAATTTTTGATTACTTTTATTGATGAAAACTTGATGTTAATATATTATGTACGTTAAAATTTAGTCGTTGTATTTAGTCTGATCTTCATGACAGGTTGAAAGTCTTACCCGTAAAGCCAAACTTCAAGAGGCTGAGCTGGAAAGAACTTCTAAACAGCTGAAGGAGGCAATAGCAATCGCAGGGGAGGAAAGTTCAAAATGCAAGGCAGCAAAAGAAGTGATCAAGTCACTTACAGCACAAGTAAGATGAATGTCATTGAGCTATTTGAATGTCCCATTTGTTTGATACGTTGTTCTTGTGCTGCACAATACTTGACCAACCTTTTCTTTGTCCTATTAGAAACTAGAATTTGGGAATCATACATATTTATTCCTTAAAAATTTTGTCCATTTAAAAGAGATTTTTGCATCTGAAGTAATTCATTTTAAAAATAGCATTCTTATTTCCTATGAAAAGAACCATGCTAGGGTGATACTCGCTCTCTATTGCATCTCAACCCAACTCACTTGACCAAACCTAGAGTCAAATCACACCAAAGCCAGGATGTGTGATGTGTCTTCTGACATCATATTCAACATCACACCACCTGAGATGTGATTAGAAGTGGTCTACTGCATCGTGGTTATGTGGATTAGAATTTATAGAACCTTGATATCCCACCACTATCTGAACCTTCAGTTTGGCTTCTAATTGAACAGATAGCTTATTCTGGAAGCTTGCTCGACATAGATGGGGCAAAGGGTCGATTTGGTGTTAATTGATCAGAAGTATCAATTTAATTTGACTTAAATAAACCCACATGGAACTCGATATGTGGACAACGTATTATCCCACCCTGATTTGGCAAAGTCAAGAGTTACTGCACCTATATCAATATGTTCCATATTATGGCTGAAAATTTCCCAGATATATGAAGTTCACACTTGCAAATTTCTGCAAACATATTTTTTTTCCAACAGACTATGCTAACCTTTGTATTCATGTCAATTCCCATTATTACAACTTTACAAGAACATCTTCCTTCCTGCTCTCTACCTTACCTATTAGGCAGTCAAAGATATCAATTACTTACTCATGCAGTGCACTACAATGCTTTACTTGGGCTTCCTGTTCTAATTGTTACATATTCTCTTTGATGTTGTTGACTTAATGTTGTGAAAAGCACATGTAAGAGCTTGCCATACTTGAAATACCTTAAGGGAAACGAAAAACCTTCAAAGATTTATACACTTATTATAAAGTTAAAATGGATTTGCTGTATATATATGTTGGGGCCTCTCCTCAAACCTGACCTTCTCTTGACTGGAGGTGAAGGGTTTCACCTCAAACTGAAACATCTCTCAAGGTATAAGTGTATGAATAGGATAATAGGGGATAGCCGAATACTGCCAAGATGGGAACACACATACTGATTATCGAGATCAGAGTCTGACAAGTATGAGTATAACGTCCATGATAGAACTATGAGATTAGGTTGGAGCAACTCTTGCAACTCATCTTATATCACGTGGAATATACAGAACTAGCCTGCTCTTTAATATTTTATCTTTGATGTGTGACATGAGATCTTAAACTTGACCTTCCTTTACTCTCCAGTGATTTTTGAAAGGAGAGAATGTAGAGGGATCTTATCAGTTATTAACTTGCATCTTCTGAGAAGCCTCGACTTGAAAAAAACCTGTCAAGTATTCTACTGGCACTTTCATGTATCAGGTGGATAATTATGTGGCATCTAGGGATTCACCCTAAACATTTTACGACTTAGTGTTAGTTAAATTCATATGCTTTGTACCCTATTAATGGCTGTGGTTAATCTAAGATACAAGTTTCTTTCTCTTTGTTCTTTTTTGGCATTTTTGGTGCGTATTGTCCAGTTATATATCCATTCTCATTTAGTAAAGCCCTAGTTATATGCTTTCTTGTTCAAGAAAATGAAGGTGGTCACTTATATTTGGACAAGTGAACTAATGTTGTGATTGATTTTTGGTGCATTACTCACATTAGTGTACTGGTAAATGTTATATTGCTCGACTTAGTTCTTGATGGTTTTCTTTGTTCTCTACTTTTGTATGATAAAAAAGCTGAAAGACATGGCGGAAAGGCTGCCTGTGGGAGCTGCAAGGGACGTCAAATCTTCTTCCTTCACTTCTTTTGGCTCCAATCTTGCTTCCAGTGATGTCTTGTTAAATACTTCAATTGATCAGCCAAATGGTCAAATGACACCATATAAAGAACCTGATTTATGTGGTTCGAATACCCAATTAGTGTTAAATGGATCAAACACCATCTTAAACCGCAGTTCAGGACAGATGAAAGCAGAAGCAACAGCAAGAAATGGTAGCAGAAGCAAAGATGGTGACTCCCGTGGTGATGATGAATGGGTTGAACAAGATGAACCTGGTGTTTATATTACCCTCACATCCTTACCTGGAGGTATTAAAGATCTTAAGCGAGTGCGGTTCAGGTATGTAATGTATTTTAGTTTTCTGTTTCCTGAAAGTCCAACTCTCTAAGAAAATAAAATCGACTTCACTACTAAAACTAATGAATCTGCTTAAGGAGCTGTACCTATAGGGGTGTCAAAAAAACCGAAACTGAATAGACCACAAAATTTGGGTTATACGGTTTGGTTAATCGAATAAGAATACTCTTATTTGGTTTGGATTTGCTTATTTTTTTACATTTTTGGTTAAACCAAATAAGCCAATATATAATTATATTATATATTTATAAACTCTCTTCAAGTTCAAATAATATTCATTTTGTAACCCATTCTTTAACCCTTCTCTTCTTTCGTAAATCGTAGCTTACCCAAGAAAATTGTAACAATTTCGTGAACAAAATCCCTTGAAAGGAAACAAACTAACTTTGTTCAACGAACCTTATAAAAAAAACCTTATTTGGTCTTATATGATAAACCAAATTGAATAACCTGAAACCAGTTATGTGGAACCTTATTCAGTTTGGTTATTGGGTTGTTCGGAAAAAGTGTAATAAGCACACATTTCTAAAACAATGTCTTTTTCATCATGGATATTTATTTTGGGACGGGATGAGTAAATCTTATATGCCTCGTGTTATTGCTGGATTACTTCAATTTGTACCTAGAGTGTCCCATTGAGTGTTCCCAACTTCCCATTAAGAAAAATACTTGTTTTGCTATCTTGATTACTTATAATGGAAAAAATCTGTCTGAATGCAGTCGAAAGCGTTTCAGTGAGAAACAAGCAGAGCAGTGGTGGGCCGAGAATCGTGCAAGAGTTTATCAACTTTATAACGTGCGACTGGTTGATAAGTCAAGCGTAGGTGTTGCAAGTGATGACTTAGCACAGTGACATGTAGAAAGAAACTTCATATGTAAATGATTTTTCCGAATGCTTGTTATGTTCTCAATTCTTCATCAGGGCCCAAATGGAAACAACTGCTCTACACTTTGTCCTGACCCCACATTCGTTGGGTGCATGGGATATACCGGGCTCGGTTGGTTTGGTTTGGTTTGGTTTGGTTGAGTTATCTCATCATCATCAAGAGGTTTGGAAGCAAAGGTTTCCTCCTATAACAAGAAGAGCTTTCTTTGGTTCCATTAAATTGTTTCTTGTTTCATGGTTGATGAAATATGTAAATCGATTGTAGGTTTTGTAGCGCTATTCTGCCAGTGTATATTGTCATAATTGCTTTCGAGTTTTTGGGTTTTAGCTTCCAGAGTATCGTAAATCTTGCCGATTGCTTGTATTTTGCTATCATCTAATATTCACTGGTTTTTGAGTTTCATCTTTCTTCTTTCAAATGTATTTTGATTTGTTTTTAACGAGTTTTATGTTACCCTTTTTATCAAGTTATTTCCCCCCTTTAAGGTTGTGCAGAATACAGTGTAGACTTGTGGGAGTATCTTGACTCTGCGATTATTACTTATGCTGTGTTCTCTAACACACTGAAATTTTTATGTTTTTGAATAGGAGATCGGCTAGTTTTGTAATTCTAATAATTTCTTTTGACAAAAATACCATTAAAAAAATATATATCTTTTATAATAAAAGTTTGGATAATTTTGTAATTCTAATAACCTTTCTTTTATGTGTTTCTAGTTATTTTTACTTTTGTTCCAAGTTTTGGGGTGATGCTTATTTTCCTTTCATGTTCTTTAGTTTCTCTCCTAAAAAGTTATCGAGAACAAAGTCTTTTTTCACTTTCCTCCCATTTCTTGCACTTTTTTCCCCATAAAACGAGTTTCGAGAACATAACGTTACTTTTTGTTTTTGGAAGGGTGTTCCATGCTAGTCCATGGCAAATTGGGATTGTATGACATCAACCTTGATAAACCCAATGACCACAACTTTTGTGGATATCTAGGATCAAACTCCGGGTAGATGAGATATTTCACCACATCCGTGTGAGACCACTCTTGGCAAACGCATTGTGTCGTGTCAAGCTCAAAGTTAAACAGGTTGAGAGTGTCTAGGCCGAACCGGACTCGTTCAATAAACTGGTCAGAAATTCTCAACCCGTACATCATCCGTTTTGCCCGCTTAACATTTATAAAATTAAATATTAAAATAGAAAATTCACAAAAAGACTACGAACCCAATATTTAAATGAAAGTTTAGAAATCCACATTTTATAGGTCAAACTTATAAGTTCTAACCAAATCCATAACATTAAAAAACCAAATCCAAATAATACGTAAAAATCCTTATTTTAATTTTAGAAAATTATGAAAAAGCGAAGGGTCAACATACGTCATTTAGAAGCCCAAAAGTATATACATCTTCATCCACATACATTTACGGTTCTTGCATACAAACCCACCGTCATAGACTGAGCGACTTAAAAAATTTAGTACACTGACAACATATCAACGTGAAACTTGGGGTTTATGCATGAATATTAAGTTTGCAAATACTCCATGTTGTTCAAGGTACTCCAATTTTATAATAATAAATAACACGTTCACATCTGAAGTGGTAGGACCATGTTTTAAATTTTTAAGTGTACTCTTTATGTCGAAATTCACGTGCTTCAGAATTTGGAAATTGGCCCAGAATCTCATTGTTTAAAATACAAACTTTAATTCAAGATTCATTTAGTCAATTGGAGTCATACGAGTTTACTTACGACTGGAGTAAGCAGAGAGTCAAAAAAGTCCAGGGAAGCTTTTCAAGTAGGATTAGATCATATGCCCCACTAGTCAATTACCAGCCGATCCCTCTATCACAGAGTTTGAAATAAAAAAAAGACAAGGTAGCTATAAGGAGAACCAGTGGCTTCCTAGGGCAAGAACCATGTTTTCAGAGAAGTGGCGGTCCGACTTTAGGAGGGAGACTACCGCCCACGTAGGGCGCAAGAATCAAAGCAGGCAGGATCGAAGAGCTTGCCCTTAAGTTCTTCAAGTCCGGATTCCTGGATAAGCCTTCAGCTAAGAGAATGAGAAATGTTATAAGTCAAAGTCAACTTTGTTCATCACTCCGTTATTTCAGAACCCTCCACGGGCTTCCCTAAAAGCTAAGATGTGGAATAGCGCTAGCTAACAAGTAAACGAGTGAATCTTGCATCCGGAGTAGTTTAGTTAGTTGTCAATGGCTTGTGATTCGGAGTTGTCGACCCGTCATTTCCAGTCAAGTAAAGGAGCAACCCCCTCTTCATCGCATTGGGTCTTGTTGTTTTCGGGAAAATAATGTGTTTCTGATGTCAATAATAGAATGAACATTGTTTCACAATACTAGTATGAGAACCGCATGTTGCACGGTAATGTAAGTAATTTATGTATTAATATGTAAATTGTACATATAAATCAATTTAAAATGTTAAATATAACAACCAATAAATCATATCCAAATGATTGATTTGTAAAAATAACAAAACTTAACTAGTGGTAAATGAATATACAAAATGAGTAACATTAAATGATACACATAAATGGCATGGTAACTACTGCTTGAATTCATGTCGACTCTCCAAATGAGATATGCCCCAAGAGTTAACACAGATTGTAGTCGTCACAACATATAAATAAAGTGCTTGGTTGAAATATGTAACATCCAAAGTTTTGATATTCTTTTTAGACCCTATATGNTATAAATATATATCTATATATAGATAGATATATGCCTATATGGATAAGCTTATGCAAAGGATTATTTATATATCTATATATACTTGTATAAAAAAAAGAGTATGATATGAAAGAGTTGTAAATGTGTAGGGGTATATGTTTTTTTTTATAATTAAGAAAATCTAATTATATAAAATAAATTTTATATATCTAGATGTATAGGTAAGGTTAGTAGGATATTTATTCTTTT
>LUCG01264691.1:0-17794 GCA_001633085.1 Carthamus tinctorius | reverse complement strand
AAATAAAAAGGGATAATTGGGTTTTTATTAGAAAATGGGTAACGAGATTGGGCTTAATTGAAAAGAATTTTAGATAAGTTATTTATCAAAAGAAAAGGGAGTTGATAATGGGCTTGGGCCCATGGTATATTGTTTGGGTAAAAATCTACGATGCATGACGTACAACTGAAATATGTAAGATTATGTATAGGATAGTAATCCTGTATTAAGATAAGGTCCTGAGAAAGAATCATCGTACGAAAAGGAACATCCGTCGTACGATTATCGTACAACATCCTGAAATAACGTACGACATCGCCCGATAAAACGTAAGACTAACGATTTATAACGGTCACATCTGTTTTAACTATTGTTTTATTCCAGGATCAAGAAAATCAATGAAAGAATCAATACATAACCGACAACAAAGATTCAAGAAGGGTTTAATAACAAGACCGTTATGACCGTTGTCATCAAATACCATTCAATGCCAGACAGTTACATAAGAATTCAAGTATAAAAGGACCTCGAAGCTTCAAACAAAGGGACTAACTAATCTTGAACAAATCTTCTGCAACATTACTCTCCTTACAAATATTTTCTTACGATTCCCTGTAATCTACTTACGATCATTGTATTTTTCACCACTGTATTGTACGATCTGCTGTAACGTAGAGGACGTCGCCCCTACTCTAGCATTTCTTCCTTATTGATCATTATTCATTAGATTATCTCAACTGTGGAGGGTTATTCCACTGACATTACCTTTAGATTATGTCATTGTTGAATTATTGTACTAGGCTTAAATGCCAAGTTTTGAGATTTATAATTACTTCCGTTGCGTTAGATCACTGAGATGTTGATATCACCTATATTGGAATTGGGTCGTTACAGTTGTAAAGGTAAAATTTTTTTGAATATTTGTAATGAAAACACTGTAAATGTTACGTTCATGGTGTTTTTTACTGTGAATGTTCGATTTTTTTTATCTTTACAATACTTTCACTGTAAAGGTTCGGATATATATATTTTTACCTTCACAGTATTTTCCTGTGAAGGTTTGGATTTTTTTACGTTTGTTTGGATTTTTTTTACTATGTAAATTTTTTTGGTATGAATGTTCACTTTTTTGATCTTAATGGTGTTTTATGAAGTTTCATGTGTTTTGTTTTGGTCTCACGCGGTCTCACAAAAACAGTTTGGTCTCACGTAAACTTAAGTCTAAATATATAATGACATCAAAATAATAAAATACGGCATTATTATGATTTGATTTGTTTAAATTAAAAAGTTACTTATACTAAATACAATTTAATTTTATTGTTTTAGTATTTTTGTCTTTAGGTATGAGAACCTGGTTGAAGTTTATATAAGAATTTGTTCAATTTTATTTGGATTTTTAGTGATATGGATTTGGTTGGAACAATAAAATTTGGATTTCAAAGACATTCATTTGTTTTCGATTCGTATTCTTTTTTGGGAATATTCGAGTTTTAATTGTTAATTCTATAAAAGTTAAATGAGTTGAAACGAGTCGTCTTTGAAATTTTTGACCCGTTCATTAAACGGGCTAGGTTTAATTATTTATACATATAATCTAGCAAGTGGTCCATAATTTAGGTCAAATTTTTAATTCTTGTTCTTCAATCTAGGGTTTGATTGCTAGATAAATTTAACAACCATATAACTTCATATTTTCACAAAAACTAATATCATAAATGCATAAACCACTTCAAAGTATAGATAATTGGGGATTATGTAGGTCTAATCCCATAAGTTCTCCACATCGACACCTCCACAACTGGAATCAAACTTGTGAAACTTTTTTATTCCAAAATTGTACTCTTATTTACCTAAAATTCATGACCACATTAACCTTTGCAAAATTTGGAAAGCAGATTTTATAGTGTCACAAACAGATTAAAAAAAATAAGATCCTTATGTAACGTGTTCAAGTATAATACTATCCTTAAATATATGAAATCATCGAAAATGGACGTTAATTTGAGTATGATACAAAGGTAAAAGGGAATAAGCAAAGGGAGTAAGGAATCAAATAACGAATGGATCTGTGAATTCGAAGCAATTATACCTCTACTTTCTTGATTTGAATTGGTGGAGGAAGAAATCGAAGAGTCACCAGAAAGGCATGGGAAGTCATCGAAGGGTTCCTGCAACTTAAATTGGGGATCTTAGAAGATGAAGATGAAAGCAAAATGAAAATGAAATTGAAGACGAGATAATATAAAGGTAATATAATAACTTTATAAGTAATTGAATTTGATGATAATGATTATTGATAATTAAATAATTTAATAACTATTAAAATAAAAATTTGAATACAGTTTTAAAAGTTTAGAAGAATACAAATGTAATTTAAAAAAAATATAAAGGTAATTTAAAAGAAATTCTCTCTAGAAAATAAACTATACACATTAAATTTTGAAATCCACACCAATTGACTATTTTACCCCTCTCCCCTTTTCTTTGCCCTAGTAGTAGTACCCCCCCTTACGTAGCAATGTTACCGGACACACCGGTTTCCGGTGGTGACTCATGTTATTGAAAACAAAGGCGTCAAATGACCAACTCTACCCCTTGGTTTCCTCCTCCCCTTTCCCTGTTACACACACAGACGGTGTTTTTGTTATAATACACACATACAATATTCACATATATACAGCCTATACATACACATAACTGTATCTATAGCTCACATCTAAACTGTATCTCCGAATTGTATTATGTCCATTGAGATACAGATAGATTATACGGTTTGATTTTGATACACACAAATATAGATACTGATATATGCATACCAGTTTGTGGAAAGTTCGATGGTGAATTTGAAGCAGACTTGAAGATCTTACTTACGGTGTTCCAACAGTAAAATTCTCCATCTTCAATTTTAATTGTTGCATTGTTAGATACTTCTATCTATGATTCTGTAATCAAGCTGAATTGCTGAATTTTGTTTCATAGAAAACGAGGAATGGTTGACGGTGATCTGGTTACAGGTTTGAAATTGTGTGAAGGAGCTTCTGTTAATTGTTGATTTCGATATGTTAATATCGTTTTTGCTGGTTAATCGGAGGGTTTAAGTGTTAGGAAAAGTTTAATTTGTCTAAATTTTTAAGGGATGAAGCGGTCTAGAGGTGATGATGTTTGCGGGAGTCCTCAAGTCAAGCGGCCACTTGTGTCTGAACGGTACGAATTTTGATCATACTAACTGTAGATACATTGTTTAGAAGAAGTGTGCGATTTATGTAGTGGTTTTGTTGTTAAAGAATCCAATAGAAGTGTTTTCTCTTTTTGAAGTTCAGTTTAACTTGTAAGTAGGGGGGATTTTGGTGTTTGTTGGATGTAGATACATTCGTGATGACTTATAGCTAAAAGAAACAAAGGCAGTCTCTTTGTCAATTGTCAAATTTAATTGTAAATTGATTTTAGGTAAAAATTTAAGTTTGCAGTGGTAAGTCTTTTGATTTAGTCATTTTTGCGTAATCAGCAACTGAGTGTGTTTAAGGCAAGTGGTGACTTAGGGTTGACTGAAACTGATGTTTGCTAGTTATCTTCGTTATTTTGAGGATACGTTTAAGATTGTGATTCGGTTTTTTATTCAACGGTTAAATGCGAGAAGTTTGTCGGAATATTTAAATACAATGGCAGCTTGTGGTCCTTTTGTTGAATGTTTTAATTCATTCAATTAAGCTTTTGCAATGAAGCTCTGGTCAGCCCCAAATGATGGACAAAGGCAATGCACAGAAGTTGACAACAAAGGATGCCCTTACATATCTAGAGAAAGTTAAAGTTAAATTTCAAGACAAAAAGGAAAAATATGACGAGTTTCTTGAAGTCATGAAAGCTTTCAAGGAGCAGAGGTTTGGCCAACGTGTTGCTTCTTTCATTTTTCATGCTATATTTGTTTGGGATCATGTTCTTGATTATAATTATTATATTTCCGTAGAACTGACACCACAGGTGTCATAGCAAGGGTGAAGGAATTGTTTGAAGGGCACCAGGAACTAATTTTGGGTTTCAATCCCTTTCTGCCAAAGGGATATGAGATGACCCTCCCACAAGAGAATGGACAACATCATATTAAGAAGCCTTTGGACTTCAAAGAAGCCATTCTATTTGTAAACAAAATTAAGGTAAAAAGGCAAAGTTAAAAATGGTGCCATCAATTGCTTGATGGTACTTGGCCGTTTCCCTAGGTGGTAACACCTAGGAGACAGGTTTAAACCTTTCTTCCCTGTTACCTATCTAAAGAAGAATGTTCCTTGAAATGGTTGCCTGTGTTCCAATTTGAAACTTCTCTTATAACAAGATTTTTGCTTGCAGATGAGATTTCAAGGTCAAGACCATGTGTACAAATATTTTCTTGATACATTGAATAAGTATAAAAAAGAAAACAAATCCATCAAGGAAGTCCACCAAGAGGTTTGCATTTAAGACCGTAACAGTATCTGGTTCTTAGCATACTCTTCTGGTATCTTTCCATGTGTATTGTGGTGGTTCTTGATTTGTACATTCCACTGCAATCCTCTTTTAGGTTGCTGCTCTTCTTAATGATCAGCAAGACCTGCTCAAGGAGTTCACCAACTTTTTACCTGATTCTTCAGCAGCAGGGTCTAATCATTATAGTCATTCCAGTAGGAACCATAATCTTGGACATGATGGTAGGAGCTCGCCTGCGGTCATAATAGGGCCTCTTCAGTCTGAAAAGGTACCTAATCCACCTAGTTGGTTAAGTTTAAGTCACATGCAAATATCATGATTAATCCAATATTGTCTTTCTAGTGAATCAGAGGTTGATCCACATGCAAATATTCACAGTTAATAACTGAGAACTTCTCAATTTCAGCAGCGTTATTGGAGTGAAAGTATTCATTTGAGGATTAGATGTGATCATCATAAGAAAAGAAATATTTATTGGTTTTCATGTTTATTCTTATTCCTTGACAGAAAACTGTTGCTTCTCATGCCGAATGTAAAGTCAGTGTTGACCAGCCTGATGCAGATCATGAAAAAGGATGTATTATGGCTGATAAAGAGCATAAGAAGCGTGGTGAAAAAGAAAAGGACACAGGGGAAGATACAGAACATAGAGAACATCATCCAGATGATAGAAATTGTGATCGGATGCATCATTCTACCCAACACAACCCTGTTCGTACTCTTGAGGACTCTGTAGCTGAACTGTTTCATCAAGGTATCTCCTAACTCAGAAGAATGAAACTACTCCATGAAAAAATGCACTGTGTTATGTTACTACTCAACTGGTTAATGGACTTGCAGCTTTTTAGACAAATTATCTTGTAAACATCAAGATGCATGCTCTCTCTTGTTTTTGCGGTTACCAGTAATACATGTGGAATGGGCGTTTAGTAGCAGATCCAGAAATAGGAGGCCACCTTGGGGGGGGGGGATATACAAAGATTTATAGATATTTTTTGGGGGTGGTTTTTTTTAAACATGATCTTATCCAATATTCTAATATACCTCTTACCAACTATGAAAATTGGATGTGGTTGGCGCACCTGTTAGCCCCCTTCCTGGCTCAATTGGTGTCAGCGATGTACTCATTAAGACAACCCTACAAGCGCCATACTGCCATTGTGCAATTGTATACAACTTTTATTTTCTAATATGGTTTTGGAGTGTTTCTTGCTGGTACAAGGGATGTACGAGGAGATGTATTTTCTCAGAGATTTTTTTTTAATGGATTCTAAAGTCGCATCTATTATATCAATCTTTCTATTTTTCATCAGTATTAATTTGGTTGTACATTTTGACAAACTCTTATCTCTCATGTGAAAAAATTCCTGATGCAAATTACTAATGGTGAAACTTTCCACTTATGGTGAAAGCATTAAGTAACACATTTGGCAGTTCAAAAGGGTTTTCAAGCTACTTCTGAATAATGTAGAATGGATACATATCTGAAAGCATAGAGCATCAGATTTGTATCATACATACAACTACACACTTATACTTTTTCTCCTGGTTACTGGATAGATACAAAAATTGTTCCTTTTGCCAACACATTTCACAATACCATGCTTCTTAAAAAATTAATTCTGCCATAATCTTTCTTTTCCTCTTTTATCGAAAAAATTATTTCCTGTCCTTATTGAAGTTTTTTTTTTTTGTGTTGGGAAGATGTGCATGGACAAATGCTTTGTCTCCGTGAAAAGGTGAAGGAAAGATTAAGTAATGCAGATGATTACCAGGCATTTCTGAGGTGCATTGCGCATTACTGCACAGAAATTATTACTCGACCACAACTGCAGTCTCTGGTAAACTTGTGTGCACAATATGCGTTAATTTAAGATTTTAACTTTGTTCTTTCTATATCTTCAGTTCTTGTCTATTACTAGCTCCAGTGATTATCTGTGTTTTGTGTATTTATCATTAAATTTTCCACCTTTGTCCCTGTTACATGCTGCAGCTTGGCTTCACTTAACTAAGGTTCATGAGTATAAATCATGCACACTTTCCGTTAGAGTAGTGGGGTTCTGCTAACAGAAATGGTCCAAATTCGTATTGCCACACTCTGGATGCTCATCACAATCAGCAGAACTGAGGCAATTTGCATTTTGGACACGGCTTTTTGTTATTTTTTATTTGCTCAAAGTACATATGCAGCGTTTCTTTAGATGTTAGTTACGACTGTGACAAGTACTTCAACTTCTAATTTTGCCTGGAGTTCCAAAGATGACTTTGTCGCATGGCATGCTTAGATTTGATTTTCTATTCTTGGCAAGTTTGGTAGATTTATGGAAACTTCAATTTTTGTTAGGTAAATAATTTGCTTGGAGCATATGCAGATCTTGTGGAGGAAGTCAATGAGTTTATAGACCGCAGCGAGAAGACAAGTAATTGTTATTCAAAGTTCTTATCTACCTGCCTAATAAAATGTACTTTTTGTTGTGAGTTATTAAGATCTTTATCTAATAATGTATGTGTGCAGATGGCTAATCCTCCATGAGTAAGTGTACATGTAATTTTGTTTATCTCTGCTGTGATTTTACATGTATGCCATTTTAATATCATTTCAGAGGTTCTGTCCTAGCGATAAGATGTTAATTCATTTTTTCGTGATTCTCTAGCATGATTGTTGACTATGGCAAAATTTAAACTTTCACAGAGATTTGTAACTGTATGATATGTTGTTTGCTGCTTATAACTATTTTTGGCAGGATCTTTGTGCAGCGACGGACATTTACCTGGATCGCCAAAGGTAGATGATGGGGATAGAAATCAAGATTGTGACAAGGATGGAGATCATGAAATCAAAGAAAGGAATAGTTCTGTTATTGGCAATAAAGATGCATCTCCATCTAAGCCATCTTCACTTTCCAGCAAGGAGAAGTACCTGTGGAAATCGATTCAAGAACTTGACCTTTCTCATTGTGAATGCTGTACTCCAAGTTACCGGCTTCTGCCAAAAAATGTAGGAACTTTTACATTAAGGACATTGGTTTTTCAGTTTTGCCTTTCAATTGGTTTTTTATTTGAAAGTGGGCTTTGCTTGGTACAGTACCCAATCCCTTCAGTAAGTCAAAGAACAAAGATTGGTCTTGAGGTGTTGAATGATCACTGGGTGTCTGTTACTTCTGGAAGCGAGGATTTCTCTTTCAAACACATGCGTAAAAACCAGTATGAAGAGAGCTTATTTCGATGTGAAGATGACAGGTTGGGAATTTATTGAGATGTGCAGCATATGATCTTTACCCTGCTATTCTTATGGTGATCTGTTTAGTAATTTTTTTTATCTATGTGCCTCCCTATCTTTCATTGGAGGGTATTATTTTGATTTGGCTCATTTTGGGAAGATTACTAATTGTGTGTTCAGTTATCCTTCTCATATGCATTTAATGTTATTGCATGCTTTATTATTTGTGCCTGCTACTTCTTTTTTCAACCGTTCAAAACTTCATCTCTTCCTTTTTTTATATTTGTAATCTCTTTCTCTTCTATCAAACTTCCAGAACAGTTTTCTATTTTTTTCTCTTTTGCAAAATCCTCTTACAAGCCATGGGTCTTCAT
This sequence comes from Carthamus tinctorius, assembly GCA_001633085.1. Classification (NCBI taxonomy): domain Eukaryota; kingdom Viridiplantae; phylum Streptophyta; class Magnoliopsida; order Asterales; family Asteraceae; genus Carthamus; species Carthamus tinctorius. The sequence goes on along the minus strand of LUCG01264691.1, from coordinate 9,760 downwards.
AGAAACATCTTCTATACACTCGGGTTACAGGTAAGGTCTGTGTGTATCATACCTCCGTAGACCTTACTTCGTGTGGAATTCACTTGGTTCATTTGGTTAGCTTTGGTTTTATGTATGCTTGGTTATGTGATGCTTTCTGAATGACATGTTCACATATCAGGGATTGACTCTTTTACTCTATTAAGGGAGTCTGTATTTCATTTTATTTTGCTATATAACCTTCATAGAAGAGAGAGACGGCCATGTTTGCTGATAGGGAGTTCTGTTCGTTCTTATATTTCAGATTCGAACTGGACATGCTATTAGAATCTGTAAATGTAACAGCCAAACGTGTGGAAGAACTGTTGGACAGAATCAATGATAACTCGATCAAGACAGACAGTGTGATTCGTATCGAGGACTTCACAGGTAAGAAGCTGATTAGTGATCAAAATAAACTCATATCACATCATTTTTGCAGTCTTTTTCACTGATGTCTTCTGTGTGTGGCTCAGCTATAAATTTGAGATGCATTGGACGTCTATATGGTGATCATGGGCTTGATGTAATGGATGTGTTAAGGAAGAATGCATCTCTTGCGCTGCCAGTAATATTAATCCGTCTGAAGCAGAAACAAGAGGAGTGGCTGAGGTGTCGGTCTGATACTAAAAAAGTTTGGGCCGAAATTTATGCTAAAAACTATCACAAGTCACTAGATCATCGCAGCTTCTATTTCAAGCAGCAGGATTCAAAGAGCTTGAGTGCAAAAGGTAAAGTGAATACTTCTTGTCATGGAAGAACAACTGGTGTTATATTTAAACTGAATACTCCTTGTCATGGAAGAACAACTGGTGTTATATATTTCAACTATTGCTTGGCATATGTCTATCATATCAAAAAGTTGATGCATATATGGTTTACATTTCAGTAGTTATGTCTATGAGGACAAGTTTGTGATTCTTGTTAACCAACATAGAATGTTGAATTGATTATATATAGTTTAGTTTTAGTCAAGAAATTTCCTTAGTGGATGGAGCAATAAAGACAATACTTGAATTAGTGGGTCAAATCTTGGGAAAAGGGTTTCATATATATTATTCCCTCATCATTCAACAAAATGTAACTACTAGGGCACTATGAAGCTTCTTTCTGCAATGAATAAGTTACGGCTACCTTAACCTTCCCCTGTCATGCCTCATCTCCGTTAACCTCCCCATCTTCTTGCTTGCCTAAAATTTCTTCGTTCTTTGGAAGAGCTTAGAGTTTTGCTTTAGCGTCTTCTTCTTGGATGGCTTGCATGGAAAAAGGGTCTTGTGTTACTGCTTTGAAGTGTTGATACAAGATTCATTGGTTCATTTTTATCATCTGCGCCTTTTACTTTACTTTAATGAAGTAGGAGTGAGAAATGTTCTTTCTATATTGGTATATCTTTTTTACAGGAACTCAAATATGAAAGAAGAGAAAGCTGAAATTGGTAACCCTTGCACATGTCAGTACTAGGGAAAAGGAAGTGTAATGTCGAGTCTCGATCTATAGCTAAATTTAGCATAGACGAAGAACCGGGCAAAGATATTTGAACACCATCAAGGTCAAATTTTCTAACTTTAATAACCGAGGGTTGTTCTTCCTTCTTCATGTCCTCTAGAACTATTTGGTTAAAATATCCTGAACCTAAAAGTGTTTTACATGGTCAAACATCAAAGGCTGACGATGCATCATGGTGTGCCTTCAGAGCACTCTTAGCCATGGGGTTTGGCGGATAGCAAATATGTAATATAGTAGATCTTAGAGAAAATCTGATTGTTATATTACAAAATGCATACTAATAATACTATTATGAAATCTGAAGCTGGTTGAGATGTGTGAGAAAAGCTTCTTATTCCAACATGAATATAATGTACATATTTGAATACAAGTGAAATCTGTAATGACCCCTATAATCCAACCTCTGAAAGATAAATACAAATTCTATCTTACAAAAAAGAGAATCAATGATTATGTATCCTATCCCTTAAGAATCAGCATACAGATTATGATCCCTAAGATCCAAGTTGGGTATGATCGACATTCAGAAGAGGTAAGATCCAAGTTGGGTATGACCATATCTGTGAGGTTAAGGTGTGGGTGTAATCCATATGCGTATACTAACAAACCCTTTTTTGTTGTTATCTCAAAGATAGGTTTAGACTTTTTCTTTGAGAGTTTGTTAGTAGGATGAAGCTGTTCTCTTTTTCCTAGAATAAAGGGATGGTAAGGTTTAAGTCCTGTAGCTATACATATTGTGCTATTCTGTAGTGCAAGGAAGAAAAAGAGAAATCATTTCTTTCTCTTATTCATAATTTCTTAGGTATGTTACTGTTTAGAATCATAACCGTCAAAGTTCAACCTGGCATTCTTACAATGTTCAAACTAGAGACATCATCGTAAGTTTGAACAGAATTTAAGCAACCACTCATCTGAGGATGCAGCATCTGGTTCATCGAAGGAGTCTCTCATCTATGATTTTTCTCCAATTTCAACATCTGCATCTTCTTTAAAACATTGTAGTTGTTCTAAGCAGAAAAGTACTAGAATCTGTCTGTCAGGGATTGAGGGTATATCTTCAGTCTTAATCAACTATGTTTTTTTGTTGAAATACAAGTGATCATGTCTGTTCATCTGTTGTACCTGGTAGCTGAAAACACATTATGATATTATGATGCAAGCCATGAACATCATCAACCTAGAAAGCAATTAGATTTCTATGGTTCTTTTTCATTCCTCTCGATGGCTACTATGTTGGCTTTAATATATCTTGCTTTAAGTATTTTGTTCAAGGATTTTTCTCAATAAAGGACATTCAGATTCTCCGTAGTCTTCATGTTTTTTTTGTTCTTCTTTTTCCATTTTTCTCATATTGCAGCTTTGTTGGCTGAGATCAAGGAAACCAGTGAAGAGAAGTCTATAGAGGATAACATTCGTCAGTGTATTGCTCCTGGAAAAAAACAAAACTCTGTTCCACATCAAGAGTTTAAGTACTCTGCTTTGGACATCCATGAAGATTTGTATCAAGTCATGAAATATTCTGTTGCTCAAAGCGGTTCCCCTGAACAAATTGATAAAGCCGTCAGGATCTGGACCACTTTTGTGGAACCTATGCTTGGTGTTCCTCCTCGGCCTTCATGCATAGGTGACCAAGATGCTGCAAAAACAAGCAATCATGCTGCAACAAGCGGCAGTACAGCTGTTAGGCAAAGTAACATAAAGGTTTCCAATGGCACACTCAATTTCAAGCAGTCAACCGCTTCCAAGAATGGAGATGAGGAAGTTTTCGCTGAAAATCCGTGCTCTTCTAGAGCTAGCATGTTGGATGGTAACAATGGTTTTAAAGAGAGTGGTTTTTCCAACACTGATCATTTTGGGCCTAAGACTGACTCTTTATGCAAGACCCCTAAACATGAAACACTTCAGATTAATGTTCATCCATCTGATGCAAGATCTGGGATCAGTAAGCAAGTCAATACCAATGAACCTATTTTGATTCAGAAGGCATCAATTGCTGCTGGACCGGAAAAAACTTATAGGGTATCTGGTGGTGAACATATGTCAGGTGGTTAGCGGTTATAGATTTATCTCTCCTTTACAATTTCATTTATTCTATTTGCTGGGATTGTCATTTTTTTCTTTACCAATTTGCAGGGCCTTGCATCACTTCTGCAAAATCTGGTATAACAGCTTTGGACAGTGGACTTGAGTCACACCCTAACAAAATTCTCTCTTCACCAGAGGTGTCTATTCTTCCAGTTTCATGAATACATTTATTTCGTGTGGAATGATTTATGACGGTCCTAAGCTTGTATTCCTTGGTCATGCTGCTTGTCTATCCATTCATTTCATTTCATTTTATGTCTTTCTTTATGGCTTTTGCTTCTTTGCGGTATATTGGTCACTGAAAGTTCATGCATGAGAATTGCTTTTTAAAGGGCATTATACGAGATAAAGAACACTATATGCCTTTATCATAGTGTAATGCTAGTAACTTATTCAATTATATGTTCTTCAATTAAAGTGCCATTCAAAGGACACTACAGGCCTGGCATAATATTTTTTGAAGGTGGGTTATGGGGGCCTTTGGCCATTTAAAATCCAAGGCACATTCTACTAAAGAAAGAATTAAGCGAAATCCTTTAGTTTATATTATTCTGAGAACAAAGATTAATACCCTATATATAGGGGCCACTTCAAGTAAGAAGGCTAATATCGTGAGAAGGTTAGACGGTAAGGTTCAAATGTGAATCATAGAAAAAGTCCCACAATGATCTATTTGAAGATGCATATTTGAATCTACATTACATATATTCATATGAATACACATGCATCTTCAAATGTATTTTTTTCAATGATTCACATATGAACCTGTCCTTAACCTTATCTACGATATTTGTCTTCTTATTTGAACCTCACTATATGTGTGTGTGTATAGACGAAAGTTTGGTTGTGAACTCAAATCTTATTGCGAACGTAGGACAGCCGAGAGCACGCCATGTGTCCTATTTAGTCTGAATAATACATGATTATTCAGACCGAATGTTCATGCTTTATTCATTGTGAAGTATTATTCAGTCTGAATGTTGTATTATTCACCGTGAATAAAGCATGAACATTCGGTTTGAATAATCATATATTATTCAGACTGAATAGGACACGTGGCGCGCTCTCGGCTATCCTCACGTTCGCAATTAGATTTGAGTTTCCATTTGAACCCGCCCCTATATGTGTGTGTGTGTATGTAACTTTCTAATTGTACTAGGATCCCACAAAATATAGGAAATTAATTTCTCTAATCTAAAATATGATAATAACTTATTGAAAGCTTTCGTTATTTATTTATAGTTCTACGTATTCTTTTGTTCTTATTTCACACTTGTGTGTCGTCACATTATATCTAAAGCAGTTGATTTCATATTTTTGCTCTACTTTTTCACATCATCGTTCTTTAGTAAATGGTGATAAAAGTCACTTGGATCCAAGTAAACATAATAACTGATAATACAATACTACAATGGCATACCCTATATCTGGAAGAAACCAGAGGACCATAGGAGACAAACCTGCTTGTAGTCAAGCTAACAAGCAAAAGAATGGGCTAATTAAGCCCTATCTAGTAAAAGATATCTCGTCTGCTTGCACAACATTACATGTCTTACCTGATTACGTTGTCTATTTGCACATCATTGATTTGTTATTCTCCGTGTTATATTTTCCCAATTACCTATTATAGTACATACCTTATTGTCTGCTTGCACACACCTATGTTACATGCACAAGCCAAGGGTCTTCACGGAAAAAAACTCTCTATCCTTGTGGTCGGATAAGGTCTATGTACATCCTACCCTTCCTAGACCCTACTTTCGAATGGGATATACTGGGTTCGCTTAGTTTAGTAAAATGTTCCCCACGGTGCATTGTGAATATATGAACTTCTTGGAGCTATTTCTTAGTATACTTCCCATGTCCTATTTCACAGTACAAGTGTAGAAGGTAAATCACGTTTAATTATGAGCTCTGTTGTTCCTGTTTCCATGTAATGCTAGGAGTAAGATATTTTGGTCATGTCCTATAAAAGTGCTGAAGCATGCTTATATTGGCGATGTAGCTCATTCTAACTCCTATCTACCCTATCCACATTTGTGCAAGATAGAGTCTCGATCATCAGAGAAGACTTAAAGAACATATATGAAATATTAATAACTTACTTTTGCTTCATCTTAGTCGATTACTGGTATCGATAATAACTCACTTTAGCTCAACTTGCCGTGACCTTCTTATTCTCTCCTTAATTGCAATGTTTGACGTGATTCTTATTTCTTACCTAATGCCATGCTCTAGGGTGGTGCTTGTAAGAAACCAGTTTCATCTTCAATTGCTGCTGTATCAGAGGGTGGCAGAACTGAGAGATGTCATAATGGAACTGACAGTCACCTTAAGATAGAAAGAAATGAGGGCGAATCATCGATAAAAGGAGATACCAAAGGGGATAATCTTGCAGCATACAGACACCCTGGTTTGCAATCTACCCATAAGTCGACAAATATAACCGTGAACAATCTTTTATACCAAAATGGACACCGGCGAGGTGATTTAAAATATGGAGCAGGTGTTGATGACAAAGGTAAGGAAAGTGCTCGTAGGTCATTGGACAAAAGTGAGAATGGTTTTGAGAATGGTGATCATACAGGAAGTGAATCTTCTGATGCAGAGGATCTCTCTCCCAAAGAGCAGGGTGGAGACCATGATGACACAACTGGGAGTGAAGGTGTGGCGGATGGGATGGGTGACGAGATCTATCCATTTTCAGAACATTTTCTAGAGAGAGTAAAGCCATTTATGTTGTATATTCCTGCAACATTGCATGATAAAGAGAGAAGTTCTCGGGTCTTCTATGGAAACGACGACTTTTATGTTTTCTTCAGACTTCATCAAGTAAGCTTATTGTGCTATGCAGGTTGCTATAAATAAACATTTGTTAATGTTTTTTTCTCTATTTATCCCTGTCCTTAATTAACAGATACTATACTCAAGACTGGAAGAGGCAAAGGAAAAGTCTCTTATTGAGAGATGGAGGGGTTCAAATGATACAACACCTAATGATTCATATGCTAGGTGTTTTTAGTTATTGTAGTTTAGTGCATTTCCTGTTCTTGTAATTTCTCTGTGGTCTTTGTTAAACATTATTTTTTATTTCTTTCTGTACTACAGATTCTTGGATCTACTCTATAGTTTTCTTGATGGTGCCATCGATAGCGCAAAATATGAGGATGAATGCCGGGCTGTTCTTGGCACTTGGTCGTTCCCTGTTTTCACATTGGACAAGCTGATCGACAAGCTTACTAAACTGGTGACATACTCTTTCTGTCTCATAGTGGCTGTTTACCAAACGCTGACCTGGTAAGCGCTTACCCGGCCACTTACCTTACCAGGCAAGCATGACAAGGACCTTAGAATCTTACCTGGTTAGAGGCATGGCAAGGACCGACAATCTTACCCAGTAAGTGCCCGGCTGGCGCTTACCAGGTAAGATTATTGCCTACTATGCCATTTTGATGGCCGAGAATCTTACCTGGTAAGGTAAGCGAGAGCTCTTACCAGTAAGCGTTTGGTAAACGGCTCCTTGGTTGCCCTTTCTAATTACAACCGTGTTCTCCAATTTAACCTTGAACTTTATTTCGCAATACCTTCCACATTAACTTTAAATTTTTATCGCAATACCTTCCACAGTTGCTAACCATTGCAATGGATGAGGTTGATAACAAGCTTCTTGACCTGTATGCATATGAAAATTTGAGAAAAGGGGAAAGCTTCGTAGATGAACTTTATAGCGCAAATGCCAGCGTGATTGTTAATGACTCGAAGATTTTCCGGTTTAAGTGTGTGAGTAATGATGTAGCTCTCCCTGTGGTGTTTTCTAATTTAGTATTCTCTCTGTCCAAAAATAAGTGTACGCATTTCTATTTTAGTTTTTCCCAAAACAAGTGTCTACTTCCAAAAGCAACTGTCTACTTTCCAATTCTACCCTTAATTATGAGATGGAGAAATTCATTAGCTCTGTATTATTAAGGGTAAAATTGTAATTTAGTTAGCAAAAAGGTGTCATAATGACACATTTCTAAAACTGTGTTTTTTTCTTGTGGACACTTATTTGGGGACGAAGGGAGTATCTGACAGGCGTACTGCATTGCTTAACAAGTTCCATTTTGCTGCAGTCATCTATCCCAGAAACATGTAGACAAACCCAATTAACCATACAGATAATAAACTTTGGATATGACAAGTCTGAAGCACCAGCTTCTTTGATGGACCCAGATTTTGCAGCATATCTAAGCACCCAATTCCTTTCAGTTGTTCCCGAGAAAAAGAGGCACAGGATCTTCTTGAAGAGGTATGTGGTTAATTTAGGATCTGGTAGAGTTTTATGCCAATAAGTAATAGAAGGTTTATTGTTTGTATTAATTTGTTGTGTGGNATATATATATTTTAATTATTTGCTTGCATGCTCTTTAAGTAAACATTATGCTCTTTTGTGCAGTAAAGTGTAAATAGTTCTTTTTTTTAGGGTTAAGTACATGGGAGTGTATCGAACTTGTCACTTTTTATCATTGTATGTACTCAACTTTAAAACTTACCGATTAATGGAACCTGCTAAAAATGTCATTGTATGCATCCAACTTTATCAAAACCTACCATTTAATGTATCCAACTTGTCACGAAAGTGTATCCAACTTGTCATGAAAATACATTAAATGGCAAATTAGCAAGTTCGGTACATTAATCGGTAAGTTTTAAAGTTGGGTACATACAATGATAAAACGTGACAAGTTCGATACACTCCCATGTACTTAACCCTTTTTTTTAATCCTCCTCAACTAAGTTCTTACCTTCTCCATGCTTTACTATGCTGTAGGGGACAGCTAATCTTGACAAGGTTTCCATTGTTCGCCCTCTGTTTCGTATAATTGGTTTTTGACATACAGCAGGCTAATTTTTTTTTACAAAACTGATATGAACCCATTCCCTCTAAAGAAAACTGTAAATTCATTGAACACAAAAAATAGATATTGCAAACAACAGTGTTGATCTGTATAATTTGCGGCTGTTCTACAGATGTTTGTATCAAATCTACAGCATAATTAGAAAATCAAAATCCATTTTCAATATGAGATACAACAAGTTCTATCAAAAAAAGTTGTCTACCTTTGACTTGATTATTGGAAATGAGGGAGTATCAAGTTCGTAACATGATATCCAATTTTCTAGTCTGTCTGTTCATGCAATGCTAATTGGTTAGAACGAAGTAGAACATGTTCTAAGCTCTTGCATCCACAGGAACAAGAAGAAGAGCAAATATGCTTGTGAAGATGAGGACTTGGCAATGGCAAAGGCCATGGAAGGATTTCATGTTGCAAATGGGCTAGAGTTCAAGATAGCTGCCTTTACATATAAGGTAAATTATGAAACTTCCTTTTCTAGAAAGATTCCATATTCCTGAAAATGCAGCATACTTTCAAAACCTTATTTTGGTACCTCGGACATAACATCTCAAACATTTAGAACAAAGCACGTTACACAAAATAGGAATCGTACCAATGTACGTTGTATTTTCATGCAATCTCAAACGTAAATCAGGTACCTAACTGTTTGAGATGTCACATCTGAATAGTGGCAGATCCAGGAAGTTTTTCTAGTGGGGGCATCTTTAAGGTAGATTAAAGTCCCACACAGTCGTCCAATGTGTTTTTAGCCTATTTCCACGGTTTTGAGGTATTTTAAAGTTTTTTTTGTTGATTTCAAGGGATTTTTAGTTTTTTGTTTATTTCGAGGGACTTTTTAGGTTTTTCTGGTTGATTTCGAGAGTTTCTTTTTCGTTTTTTGGTTGGTGGGGACCAAACGAGAAATTACTCGGAGGAATTAAGGTAATAAGTTCAAAAATAATTATTTTTAACCTAAAAAAAATTGTTTTTATACTTATTTTAATGGGGCCCGTCCCTCCATGTTTTTCAACTTACTTTTGCCCCTGCATCTGAGGTACCAAAATGGAAGTTTTGAAAGTACAGTAGACAAGATAGGAATCAGACCTAAGTTGCTTTTTCATGCAATTTGCCCAAATAATACTTGCCTGGTTATCCATTTCATAGTTAAAAGGCATTTAAGACATCTGACTGATAATCAGACAAGTTATTTAAAGGGTAAAATGCATAAAATAGCAACCTACTTTCAATATTTTTCTTATTATAGCATTGTACTT
>LUCG01264674.1:0-10244 GCA_001633085.1 Carthamus tinctorius | reverse complement strand
AGGGGCCGGTGAGTAAGGTGAATACGAGGAAGGGGATGAGGGGCGGGAGTCCGGGGTTGGCGCGGCGGGCGGTGCCACCGGTGGAGCCGATGCTGCCGTCGCCATCGGCGTTAAGGGCTTCGATGTCGTTGCGGCTACAGCTGCTGCTGAGACTGCTTCCGGTGATATGTGGTGACGGGTACGTATGCTGATATCTTTAGTGATAACTTCTTCTTTTGTTCATGATGAATGTTGTGGTGGTTATTCATGATGAAGATTATTCATAATGAATATCCGTGATGTTCATGATTATTCATGTTATTCATCTGAATAATACATGAAATACTTGGTTCCAACTTACCAGGTTCTATTTATCGTTTTCATTTGAACTTCCCTTTTGCTCTCTCTCTAACTCTCACTTTGTACCCATAAAATGAAAATGTGAGGAACACCCCAGTAACCTTTCATCTAGAAGGTATACGCACGTGCATACTGGCAACGAAGTTGTTTTTTGGTGGTTGTGAACATGCACATGTGCATGTTACAAATTACTTGGATACACATGCTTATCTTTCAGATGAATAGTTACCAAGGTGTTCCTCACTTTTTCAATTTTTGTTGCATTTTCCCCTGAATTTGACCACACACACACACACATACANGGGAGAGAAAGAGGGTGGGAGGGAGGATCAAGGGAAAATGTGAAAAAAGCGAAAAACTAAGGAACATCCTCGTAGCCCTTGATCTGGATCATATGCGCTCGTGCATGGAAGTAAGTTTTTTGTTTTTTATGCACATGTGCGTAATACAAACTACTTCTATGCACAAGTGAAGAAGCTACTAGGGTGTTTTTCAGTTTTCCGTTTTTTTGAGGTTTTCCCTAAAACATGACTCTATATATCATTTTAAGGAGCGGCATGCCCCGACCATTAGTCTCTTTGGTTAAATGTTATGTATGATAAATTGACATTATTTGCTGTAGCAGTATTTACTTTCCAATTCTACCCTTAACTATAAGCTGGAAAAATTCATTACCTCCTCTAATATCTAGGATAAAACCGTCATTTGCGTAAATGTGCAATAACTACACATTTCTAAAACCGTTCCTTATTTTCATTCTGGACATTTATCCTTTCGGACAACCGGAAGTAGTTAAATTCATCAATTTTTTCAAAACCGCTTCTTGGTACTTACAAAATTTGTATCTGGGGTCTTTGACTTCTTAGGGACCAACCTATCCGTAACACGAGGCACATGCTTGCTTCGGTGGTTCTTCGTCTCCTTGGAAGCCGGGTCGTGAACGAGGATGCAGATCTTTTGAACCCGGCTTCGAGATTTTCCATCAAGCGGGAGGCGGAGTCTATGATTGAGGCTTCTGCTGCCGTCAATTTGGGTGAAAGTCTTTTCGATCGTTTATTATTGGTGCTTCATGCTCTTTTGAGCGGCAGCCAGCCGTACTGGCTGAGGTCAAAGCTTCCGGCAAAGTCCACCACCGAAGGAACCCGAGACTCGACTCTATATGATCGTGAAGTCGCGGAAAGCTTGCAGGTATGAAATCTTGTTAACTTTTGTATTTATTTATCCGTTTTTGATCTTTTTACCAAGTTAGATGGGAGGTAAGAGTTTGATTTTATACCCGATGTCTACTTTCCGATTTTACCCTTTTTGAGATGAAGTTCATTGCTCCGTCTTTTCTTAAAGGGTAAAATTGTCATTTGGTTAATTCAAAAGTGTAATAGTTACACATTTCTAAGGGTATGATTGTCATTGCCTGTCCTGTCTGCGTACTGAACACACCTTTAGGTTGCGTTTGGTTTCTGGGCAGTATAGGTTATCACAAAATAATTGTTCTTAGTAAGACAGAACCGGACAGGACAGAATAGAACAAATAATATGACCTATTTACCCATAATGAATTGTTAATCTTTTATATGTATAGTAAAATAAATATTTTTATGACAAAATATATCATTAGAAAGTTTTCGTCAACACAATTGATATGACGCCAATCTAAGAAGTTCATGTAGTTTCCATTTTTTACATTATACATTTTCTATATCATTTAATTGTTAGTAAGGTGAAAGTTTAAAAACCAAAAAGTACAATAAATAACATTTAGAGAATGAATAAAATGTAAAGAGGAAGGCGTATTTGATGTGTTAGAAGAAAATTAGGATCGAATCAGTAGTCCCTATTCTATTCTATCATGTCCAGTGTACTAAACTCATCGTTATGGATCGAATCAGTACACCATTATTTTGTCAATAATGATGAGATAGTAGTTGCCTTTATTTTTCAAACACCTCGAAATCTTCTTTGGAGTATTTGCATATTTTCTAGATGTCGAACATCGATGGTATCTCTAACGTATCGTTAAAATGTTGCAGAATGAGTTGGATGGCATGCAACTTCCGGACTCAATCCGGTGGCGGATTCAGACCGCCATGCCCTTTGTTTTCCCATCCGTCAGATTCTCGATCTCTTGCCAGCCGCCCTCTGTCCCGCCATCGGCCGTCACCTCCCTCCACCCTCCCACCATATCCCTCCCGGGACCACACCTCCGCTCCAACCCATCACGCGCCACCTCAAATGGCCCCGGAAAAGCCACGAAACCTGCCCAATCTTCACAACCCGATCCTGACATCGAGATTGACCCGTGGACCCTCTTAGAGGACGGAGCCGGGTCCGGCCCATCCTCCATCAACGCAGCCGCGATTGCAGGAACCGATCACGCGAATCTCAAGGCCTCGAGCTGGCTCAAGGGTGCGGTCAGGGTGCGGAGGATGGACCTGACGTATATCGGTGCCATAGATGATGACAGCTGATTTTAAAAGAAAAAAACCCGTTATTCGTTTCCTTCCAAAAAGTCAAAGTCAAAGCCGAACCCGGCTTCAGGTAATCGTTTTTTGCGACCAGGGGGGCCCCGGCCCTTAAGTTTTGGGGTTCGATGCGATTCTTTTGGGGGCGTGGGTGGGTCGGGGGTCGGGTCGATAACGAACAGATATTTTAGTTTTTGGGTTCGATGAATGGCTAACCCGTTGGACCATAGTGGCTCGGTCGGTTTTCGGACCATGTGGTTCGGAGATTTGTTGTATATATAGGAAGGAGGGATATCAATTTGGTTTTTCACCATCCTAGTGGGGCAAATATGTCAAGAAAAAAAGTGGTCTGTTTTGTTGGCTGTTTTAGGATTCTTGAGCTGAAAGAAGCTCTTTTTAATCACAAAATTTGTGTATTATTGTTTGCTCATGGGGAAGAAGGTAGAATTATGTTATGGTTAGTAATAAACTTAATAGAGACTTGTATCTCATGTAGTCAAAGCTGTACTTTGCTTTGGATTTGACTTTTTTTTTTGCTTTATATGCCTTTTTTGATTATTTATGAATTGCATGAAGGTGGATGGATGTTATCAAAGGGTCGTTGCCCTAACGGTGTCTGGGTTATTGGTAGATCTTAATCTTTTTTGTAGGGCAAGGGGTTCAGTGTGTGAGTATTTGTTGTATATAGATATTTACACTTAAAAAGAGGATGGGCTAGGGATGAGCTCGGTTCCAATCCCGGACCGAACCGAACGGGAACCGGGTTGGACTGAATTTTGAAGTGTTTCATAGGACCGAATACCGAACCGTATACCTCGGTACGGTACTGGTTCGGTTTTTGGTGCGGTTCCGGGAAATTCGTTTCTAGTACCTGTAGGACCGATTTTTGGGATGAGTTTCGGAATGTGCGAATTTCAATGTTTATAACAAAATTAACACTTCAATGTTTTTTGGAAGAGGTATCCCAGACCACATAGGGCCCAGACTAATGTTTTTGGTTCTAGTACCGTATTCTCTTTGTAGACATGATGTAATCGAATAAAAACCAAACTTTTAAAGCAAAATCGGTTTTTGAGTATGATTAAACGAATCGATTTTAAGGACGGATTTATTGTTTAGGTTGATTTGATTGATTTTAACGGATATTATGAAGATGAAAATGAATGATTGAAAAAGAAATGATTATCAAAATTTTAAAAATGACTATAAGTCTTCCAAAACCGGTACGGTACCGGTTTTTTTCGGTTCTTTCCCGGTACCGATACCGGTTGGACCGAAACCGATTGAGGACAAATAGTAGAATCGAATACCGCATTATACAACATATACCGGTCCCGGTTCCGATACGGTTCCGGTTCGGTTCGGGATTTCGGTGCCATATGCTCATCCCTAGGTTGGGCCTTGTTATGGGCATTGGTGGTTGTAACCGATTATCTTGGTCATTGGCCTGCTAGTAACTGGGTATCGGTAAATCCCATTTTTTTAACAGACAAAAGGTGTTAAGCCTCACCAAAGATGATGTGGGCAATCTGGGTAACTGGTCAGCCAAGTTATACCGTAACAGACATCGATGGATGTAACTGTTTATGTTGGTCTGTGGTCCCTGTTTCGGTCCATGATCCTGGTTGTAACCGGTCCATGGTTCGAGGGGAGTGGATGTATATTACCAAAAGGTCATTGTCCTGGTAGCAACAGGGGTCTCAAGTCTCGGCCAAATATGAACTGTGTTTGCGAGTATTTGTTCTATATAAGCCTATACATAAAAATATGTATGCACATGTATTATTATGATGCTGTAACTGGTTACATCCTTCCATGGTCTTGGTTCAGTTTCGAACCATGGGACCGGTTACAAAAGGTCATTGGCCCGTTAGTAACACGGTTATTGAAACATCTCAATTTCCTCCGGAAATCTTCAACCTAACCACAAAAATAGTAACACTAAAATCACAAAAAAAAAAAACACTAATAATAGTGGTACTCTTCAACATTAAAAAAAACCTAGCTCTAATCCCTCACTAAAAAAACATATTATAATCAACTTTTATATGATAATAATAATAAACATCTTAATATATTAAATTTTTATATTTAATTATTAAAGTTGAATAAATATTAATATTTGATTTTAAAGACCAACTTTATTGGCCTTTATATACAGTGGCCACTTTTATTGACCTCCATTTTCTTAGAGTTCTAATGTTGGGTTGGAGAGAAGACACGGAATACCTCTATTTTTGTGTTTTTAGTGTTAAAGTCTTGGGTTATTTATGTTATACCCAGTTTAAATTATATATTAAAAATGTAAAAAGTAAGTCTCGAAGTTGATTTGTATGATGAGAAGATCAAGGGGTGGGATAAATACGTCCTACTAATTTCCTTTTCACATACATCGACATCAAGCCTTGTTTTTTTCTTACATATCGAATACATGATTTAGTTTGATTCTGACATAGAAGTGATATAAATAAATAGTATTTAGTATTTACCAAAAATTAATAAGTTAATATATATATTTAATAATATATAAAGTTGCATTTAGCCTACTTCTACAAGATAATATAGAAGTAAAGAAAAATCAAGAAAAAGAATTTGATTTAAAATAAAATGTTGTAGGTTTGATGCATCTATGATCTAACAATGATTTGGTTGAAAACAACATTTAGAGAAACACAAGAACAACTCAACAAGTGATGGTATCTCTTTGTAACAAAGACTTTGGTTTACCATATATAACAACAAATCTCAAAATTATATAAATATAATAAACTTTGTTTTTATTCCAGTTTAATATGATAATCTGTATTTCCTTTTAATTAGTGCAACATAATTTCAATTCTTTTTATTTTATATCCATTTTGACTTATCCTTGATAGATATTATAATTAGTAATGACCATGATATCAAATTCTCAAAGTTATGTTATAGTTGTTGATTATGTGAAAAAACTATCACATCAAGGTCATACGAGGCTGAAAAACCATTTTACCAGATAAATGAGTATAATCAGAAAGAATTATACATCTGTTATATTATAGGGGCATTTGGGATTATGAGATCTTTTTGCCTTTTTTTTACTTCCATTTCTTCACATATTTGACGAAAAGACCAACCTTCACTTTGGCTTTTCGCTTTTTCTACAACAATTCGATTGAAAATGTCAACCTTGGCCTTCGGCTTTTTCTTGCAATTCTTCAGTGATTTGATCGAAAAGCCAAACGTCGGTTTTTTGTCTTATCTTTTTTGGCTTTTTACAAACATTTCTCCACCAGCTTGACGGAAAGGTCAACCGTCTCTTTTCGTCTTCACCTTTGGCTTTTTGCCTCCATTTCTTTAACAATATTTAACGAATTATAACCGAAAACCAACCCCCCCCCACGCCACCCCACAAATCACTATATATGCAGACGTCCCCTAATTCAAACGCCATAAAAAGCATACGAAGATACGATATATAGATAAAAATGAAGAAATCTCCAATTATCTTTCTCATTCTCTTTTCTATACTCATAACCTTATTCATATCATCCGTGGATGCCCATTCCCGCAATCGAAACGGGAAATCGACGGCAGGCAAAAACCCGTTTTTTCCAAGACGTTTGAACGATTCAGCCCGTTCCGAAAACGGAAAATTCTCTGTCACGTCCAACGGGTTGCCGCTTGCCGTCAGCAATACGGATTCAATCATGACATTGAACAGCTTCGAGAAGGGCGGGGCGTCGGAGTGTGATGGGAAGTTCCATTCAGACGACACGCTAATCGTGGCGTTGTCCACCAGGTGGTACAATCACGGGGAACGGTGTTTTAAGTCGATAAATATATACTATAACGATAAAAGCGTGCAAGCTATGGTGGTTGACGAGTGTGACTCGAATCACGGGTGTCGTGATGATATCGTGGACGCGTCTGAAGCCGTTTGGGAGGCGCTTCAGGTTCCGAAAAACGAATGGGGGGAAACCGCGGTTACGTGGTCAGACGCATGATCCGGTTCAAGAACGCGTATAAAAAAGTAAAAAATCAGAAGAACTGATGCAAGGATAGGATCTGGGAGTAGGATGTACCGGATAACATTGTTATATTTATTATATAATTCCTATTGTAATCAATAAGGTTAACAAGCAATAAAAATAAGAATCATAACGCTAGGTATTACCCATAAAAGATTCCTTCCTGGAAGGGAATTGTATACTGTTGCAGTGACGGACCTAGAATTTTTTTCAAACAGTGACACCATTTAACTATAAGAAACAAATATAGTGAAAAAAGAATTCAAATGGTGGCACCATTTGACTAAGAAAATGGCACTAACACTCTAACATGATCCGAAGTGGGGTCTGTAGTGGAGGAAAAACCTTGCAAACCAACTCTACCAAAGAAAACTTGTTTTCTTTGTAGTTTCAAAATATATACGGTGACACACAACAATTTAATACGGTGTCACTTTTCATGGCCCTAAGTTTTTTTACACTGCGATGGATGAACAACAAAGCAACATGGGTAACCATATGCTTTGAATTGGGTCACCCTTGTATTGTTGGACTACTTAAATGCAATGATCTAAAACCCGGTTTTTTAGTTGACTTGGTACGGTGACCGGATCACCACGGGCCAACCCGATTTTAAGAATTTCCTTATATTTTCATTTTCTTGCATACATGTGTGTGTATACACCAATAAATTGATGTCTAGAGATATCACCTTGGCAAAATGGCAGTAAATCAAAAATCATAATTTATAGATAAAACGGCAATAAATCACAATTTCATAAATCAATAAATATGCAATTTCATTGAGAAATGTGCATCTTGTATCAAAATGACATTCAAAAACCACAATTTCACATCGACTACTAAATTTAAGAAGGAAATAAATGCCAAACCCAGTTTTTACCGATTCGTTCAGGCAGTTCAACCGTTTTTTATAAACCCGGCTGGTTCACTCCATGCTATAAATTACCTACAAGATACAATATGGGGAGGCTAGGATGTACGTTGACCATAAAGATGTCAAAGATTTCGACTTTTTAAAATTAATGACTTTCTAACAAGTGCTTTTCTAACCCTTGACTTTCTAATAGGTTTATAGGCATTCTTGTGTAGGGATGTAAACTATTTGAGCTTGACCACAAAATAGAACTCGTTTAACTTAACTAGCCGAGCTTTATAACACCAATGTTCGACTCGGCTTGTTCGAAAACTCGATTCACTTTTACAAATTGAGTCAAACTGAGTCGATTCATTCGAGTATACATTTTCTGAGCCAAACATGCTCGTATATTTATTAATCATACAACAAAAATATAAAAACTATCGAGCTCAAGCTAATAAACGAGTTGATCGATCGTGAACTCGAACCCATAAGCGAGCATCAAGCTCAAGTCCGATAACCCGAAAACTAATCGAGCTCGAGTCTGGTATTAATTTTTCGAGCCTGATTTGATTAACCTACTACTCGACTCGACTCTGCTAATATGTCGAAAACTTGCACCAAATCTAATCTAATTTCAAACTCGAGATTATGGTTTCAAAAGGTAGTACTATGGTTAGTAATAAACTTGTAGAGACTTGTATCTCATGTAGTCAAAGTTGTACTTTGCTTTGGATTTGACTCTTTTTGGTTTACATGTTTTTTTCCGATTATTTATAAATTGCATGAAGGTGGATGGATGTTATTAGAGGGTTATTGGTCTAACGGTATCTAGGTTACCGGTAGATCTTAAATCTTTTTTGCAGGGTAAGAGGTCGGTATGTGTGAGTATTTGCTATATATAGATATACACACTTAAAGGTGGATGGATGCTATAAGAGGGTTATTGGTCTAACGATATCTGGGTTACCGGTAGATCTTGATCTTTTTTTACAGGGTAATGGGTCAAGCTAACGTTACTAAAAATGAACAGTGTGTGTGAGTATTTGTTGTATATAGATATATACTTAAACATTGTTTTGAGAAGACAAAATAGGAAGAAGAAAACATCACCTATAAATTTGTGTATTGCAAGGTAGAATTATGGTTAGTAGTAAACTTATAGAGACTTGTATCTTATGTAGTCAAAGTTGTACTTTGCTTTAGATTTGACTTTTTTCTGGTTTACATGTTTTTCTTTTCCAATTATTTATGAATTGCATGAAGGTGGATGGATGTTATCTAAGGGTTATTGGCTCAACGGTATTTGAGTTACTGGTAGATCTTTTTTTTTTCAAGATAAGGGGTTGGTAATGTGTGATTATTTGTTGTATATAGATATATACACTTAAAGGTGGATGGATGTTATGAGAGTATTATTGGTCTAACGGTATTTGGGTTACCGGTAGATCTTGATCTTTTTTTGCAGGGTAAAGGGTCAAGCTAGCGTTACTAATGATGAACAGTGTGTGTGAGTATTTGTTGTATATACTTAAAAGTTTATTTGTATGCTTTTGTGACGTTGAGACTTGAGATGCTCGAGTCCGGTTAAGGAAACTCCGGCTGAAGAGGACTGGTTGGTGGAGATGGGCCAACAAGGTAACTAACTGGTTGAGCCTGGTTCTAGTCATTGGTGGATGTAACCGGTTATCCTCGTCCATGGTCTTGGGGGAGTGGATCCATGTACCCAAAGAGTCATTGGCCCGCTAGTTTTTTACAAATAAAAGGGTTAAGCCTCATCGAAGATGGACATAGGCAAACTAGGTAACTGGTCGGGCGTAGTTATGGTCCCGGTTTCAGTTCATGGTCCCAGTTGTAACCCGTCCATGATCCGGAATGAGTGGATGTATGTAACCAAAGGGTAACTGACCCACTACTAATAGCCTTACCGATAAAACCCGAATTTCTTACATGTTAAAGGGTCAAGTCTCAGCCAAATCTAACACGTTTACTGGTTAAGAGTCGTTTTCTTTACTTACATGGTTGTCCGATGGTGACTTAGGCTATGTTTGGCAAACTAGTTAATAAGTCAGCTGATGACTGATAAGCTAGCTGGTAGCTGATAAGCTAGCTTATGAATATGCAAAATTACAAAAAATGACATCTTTAATAAATAATCAATTACAAATATTTTATAATATAATTAAGACAAATTTTTAATAATATAATTAAAGTAAATTTCTAATAATATAATATGTTATGTAATACAAATAATAAAAAAATTATATAATATAATATATTGAAATAATATTGAATTGATTATTATTGTTATATATACACATTATAAATTTAGAATTTGTTGAAACAAATTTTAGAAAAATCTATACTAATTTATAATTTAAATTACTATTAAATATAATAAAAATAAAAATAAAAAATGATCAACTTCATATATCTTAAATAATTAATAATTTTAATAATATATAATCAAGAATTAGATATAAATATTTTTTATTAAAGTATTTAACATGTTTTAACTATATGTATAATTTAATTTAATTAATAATTAATTTTAATTACTAAAAATTAATATTTATTAAT
>LUCG01264632.1:0-14249 GCA_001633085.1 Carthamus tinctorius | reverse complement strand
TATATATATATATATATATACAAAGAGGTGGGTTTATATGAGAAACATATCAATTTAAGAGAATGGGCCGTCCCCTTCATTCTATACTGACCCCGGCTGGCTTTTTGGGAAGCCCGTCCCCACCTGCAAGAGGATAGGATCTTTAGGCTGGGCACGAAAGCATGGGTGTGCACCTCCAGATGGGCTATAGGCCTCCTGCCTCTACCGTCCGGTCGAGTCAGCTTCGCTCCTATGAGGACAAATCTCAACCACACATCTTCGGTTACGGTGGACATGATCATGGAGGATTGACGCGATTCATGAGAGGGTAAAGATTATTAGGGGGGGTCAAAGCCGCATTTATTGACCGGATGAGTGGTTGAGATTCGTTCTCACGTTCTCTTAAAAAGTTATGTTTCTCGCATGAACCTCTCNAATGTGAACTCATCTTTCATTGTGAACGTGAGGACCACTAAAATCGTGTCACGTGGCATATTTAGTCTGAATATTCATGTATTATTCAAATTGAAGAACATTGCATTCAGTGTTATTCAAAATAAATAACACTGAATGCAGTGTTTAGTTTGAATAATACATGAATACTCAAATTGAATATGCCACGTGACGCGCTCTCGACTGTCCTCACGTTCATAATGAAAGATGAGTTCACATTTGAACCTGACCTTATATATATTAGAGTAGACTTCAATTTTGGAGTTTGGGTCCCTAAAGGTTTGTAAATTTTAACACGTCCCTAATCTTTCGAAACTTGGGTATAGTTCCTCACATTTACAATTCCGCTTAGTTTTGGTCCCTCCCACTAATGCATGTTAACCTTTTCTATTAAATCTAATTAAACGAGGGGTAATATGGTCATTTTACCCGTTTTCTTAATTTTTTTGTTTTCATAAAAACCATCAAAGTTAAAAACCTATTATGTGTGTATATACATATGTGTGTGTGTGTGGACCAAATCTCCGGCAAAACTCGATGCCTCTATCACCATAGTATTGAGATAGGAAGCAACCGCCGTTGCCTTCTCCACTCGTTTCTCCACCACCATCATCCCAACCCCTCTCTAATGTGACCTTCACTTGCAACTCCATAATGAAACAGACCGCCCAGGCCTCATCGTTGGGAAGGTCATTGGAGTAGGCACTAGATTTAACTTAAGTTTGGATCTTGTACTCGGAGGTGATTTCATGGCTTGGATCTCGTACCTGTAACTTCACACCGGATTCACCCACTGGATAATCACTTCCCCTCATTTCCACTCCAAAAAAGAGATTTCACCTATCGAAGGTTTTCTATCGAAGTAGAGACGAGATTGATGGAGTCGTGGTGGTAGGGACGAGGGCTGGAGAAGAGGGGGTAGGGGAGTTTGCCGGAGGGTATGCAAGGAAATGGTCTGACGATAGGGTTATAAAATGATTTTTATTTGAGTTTGGCCCTTCAATCTTTGATATACACTATTTCATCCCTAAATTACACAAAAGTTGATCAAAAAATGTTTTAAGAAATGGAAAACGAAAAAAACCATAATACCCCTCGTATTATTGGATTTAACGAAAAAAGTCAATGGGCGTTACTTGGAGGGACCAAAACCATGTGAAAGAGTAAACCCGAGGGACAATATCCGGGGTTTCCGAAAGATTAGGGATACAAAAGTATTAAAATTTACAAAGGTTAGGGACTTCTTTGCTCTATATTTTAAATATTTTGAAAATTGGTTGGTTATTTTGGGAAGGAAAGTTGAAGATTTTGATGGTGGTAATTCGATTTGAGAGCGGAAGGTGGTTAATGGCGATGGCAGAAAACTTTAAGCGCTAGCTTTCTCCATAACCCTTGGAGAGGAGGGAAGGACTCTTTTTCCATGGGATTCATTCTTCATCTTCATTTCTCGTTTCCTTCTCTCATCATTCCTCTATTCCATTCTTAAAGGTACAAACTTATCTCAAATCATGTATTTTGCTTTTCATTTTCAGATTTAAGCTTCAATTTTGTATATTTCATGTTAGAATTGCCTGATTTAATAGCCTAGGGCTTCAATTTGTAGTATACAATTGATTGTGTGATTTTCTGTTCTTATTCTGAATGCGTGTTAATTATACATCCAATTGTAGGGTTAGGTAAGGTGATTTTAGGTCATTTGTTAGATCCAGATCATGAATATTCCGAGAACGAATTGGTTCAAGTTGTTAATGTGCTAAATTGTGGACGTGATCAGATTTTAGTTTTTGTAATCTGTTTTTTGATGTTGTTTGTTTGTTTTTTTGTGCTTGTATGATGATCTATCAATCTGCTAAAGCTATACGGATCTATTTATGGTGCGATGCCTACGTTTACAACGGTAGCTTTGGATAGTTTGATAGAAACAAAAGCTTCTAAACCAGTGGCAGGAGGGAAAGTTATACCTGAACCGAAACTGGAGAGGAGGAATAGTCAATCTACCATTACAAGACAGGGTAGTGGAACAACTCATGGTGCTAATAGAAACCCCGAATCCAGGAATAGCGCAAAGACGACTATTGAGAGAAAGCATCATTGGACTCAGATTTCGCCTGCTCTCTACGCTACTCCTGAATCAACACCACTTCCAGATTCCCAGTTACCGTTTCCTCCATCGCCTTACGTTGTGGACCATAAGCGCCGTGGCCCACGCCTTTCCAAGACTTCCTCCGAAGATACTGCTCTTCTTCATAAATCTATAGATGAGGAACAGACTGTCGATATCGGGAAAAGTGCAGAAGCAGAGGATGTTAAGGCTGGAGACGTGACAGATACTGTTTCTGGTAATGTAAAGGATAACCATGTCAAGTTTCTTCTCAATGGAAGAGCAAAGGACCTTGAATCGAGCAAGGTTTTCGACACCACGGACGCTCTTTCTGGTGATGTTGAGGATAGCCATCATTCAAGGAAGTCTGATACATTCGAACGAGATGGTGACATAGATGATTTCTATGACCCTCATGATTCAATGAGTGTTAAGAGCAGCAATGATGGTGAAAATAATTATGAACCAGAGCGGGTTTTGCCTCTCAATCCGTATTATGAGTTCTATGATGCTTGGGAAGGTAATTCAGTTTCATTATGTCTATGATTCATATAGTTGCTACCTAGATTATTTTTAATTGCTTACAGGAGGAGGCCTGTGGTTCCTGCAGCAATTGCATCATAAAGGGTGCCTAACTGGGTAGCTTCTACAACGATTACAGATTTTATGTCTTTCCTGTCAGTTTTTTCTTATATTCATTACATGTCACGGTGAACCTCCCTGACATAAATTGTCAAATTTGAAGATCCGTCGACCAACCATTGTGTTGTCAAGTTTTGTGATAAACTTGCTATGAGATCAAAATCATGCATATATTACAATATTATGGAATTGATGGATTTGCTTGCATTATTTCCACAGAACTGGCGACTGAGACTGGAATCCAGCACACCGCAAATGATGTTGAAGCTGAGTTAGGTGAAATGCGAATGGGCTTTTTGATTGAGATGGAGAGAAAGAAGCTAGCAGAAAGTCGGCTGAGTGAGATGAAAAGCCAATGGGGGAGGATCCGGGAACAATTATCTGTCGTTGGTCTGACTCTTCCTGCAGATCCTACAATGCTGGAGGATGAACCAACCAAGGATCCTGGGGAAGAGATATGTCGCCAGGTTAATCTTCTCCGCTTTGTGTCCAATGCTGTTGGTAGGGGAGTTGCAAGGGCTGAGCTTGAGGAGGAGTTTGAAGCCCAGTTGCAGTCTAAGAACTTTGAGATCGCTAGGTTATTGGACAGACTGCATTACTATGAGGCTGTAAATCACGAAATGTCTCAGAGGAATCAAGAAAGTGTTGGTGAGTGTTGTTTGCTTATTACCTTTCAGAATTACATTCTGCATGTCTCTTCAAGGATGATAACGCTCTCAAACCCCCTGTTATAATACGGCTTTATACCTTGAATGTCACCGTTTCCATTTTCTATATAAGATTTGATGATAGGCTACAAATTTTGGTACCAAGGGACATACTCTATGTATAGTTGAATAGGAAGGTCTCTATCAAAGAAGCTTGCATAAGTTATTGGTACATACACAAATTACTGCTTAGAGTACATAATTAGTGCACCAACATGATCGAGTCTTTTCCTTTTGGAACCTTAATTTGGCTGTGATATACATGGATTATAATTTTGCATAATCGGCTTTTCTTCTTAGTTTCATTGTTTTCATAGTTATGTTCTTCCTTCACCAATGTGCATTCATTATTTTTATGAGTTAACCTTAGTTGGTGGACTACCTGGCACAAAGGTCTGATTTTCTTTTTTCCAATCTAGTAGTTGGTCAAAGAAATTCTTATACTATAATATAATAATCTTGATTGCAGATAACGACTGCTTCTACATGAAGCTATTTTGGTTAGTTGCCCGTGGACATCCATCTTTTGAGACCTTAATTTCAGTCCTCCTTTCATGTTACTACGTACTGTGTTGGGTTGATACAAAGTTTTCAGGTTGCAAAGGAAATTGATATTTATCATATGCAACGTCTCGTATTGTGTGGCCCTTCATTGTGCTTTCTAGATATGTTTCTTTTTTATTCTAGGAAACCTCTCTCTCATGGGACAGAGGTAAGATATGTGTACATCATACCCCTTTAGACCTTACCTTTGGGTGATATACCAGGTATGTTTAGTTTGGTTTTACCGTCTCATGCTGCTCCTAGCTATTCTTTCCCTTATTTACCTTTGCCTCTAACAAGCACTATACTTGCTTATGGCTAAAAATTAGAATCCCAACATTGCTATTTGGTCTTTTTCTCCTCTTCAAGAAATAAACACTATACTTGCTTATGGAACGGAAGCCATCTCTTGTCTTTGCCAAAGAGATTGTTTCGGTGGTCATGATGCGGGTGGCTTGGAAGAAAATGATGAAGAAGAAGCCGATTATTCATGTGGATCAGTGACCGTACCTGGCTTATGGAGGTTATTTGGTTTTTCTGGGCATTGTTTTGGTGGACTTGGTTTTGTATCATGTTTTGTATGGGTTTTGTCTCTGTGTGTCTTTGTCTTTTCTGGTTATGGGTTGCCTGGTATGGCTTGATGTCTGAATTCTTTTTTGCGTGGCGCGTTGGTTGCGTTGCGTCTGTTCTTTGGCTTCTGCCTTTTTTATCGTTTATAAAATTGCATGGGTGAAAAAATCCCTTTCCAAAAAAAAGCTTTTTATCCACAAAAAGCATATGATTTGGGCATGACATAGATATCACCAAAGTGACTGGGGTTCCTTTGGTTAGATGACCTTCTGATAAGTTTTTTTCCTTTTAAATCCATGGCCTCGTGACATATTTCAGAATGTCGCTGCTTAACAGAAGAATGCCTAGAAGTCTGTTAAAAGGTCATAAATTTGAAAATTACTTGTCAGGAGACCATTTAGCTAAATAACCCATGAATACGTAAGATCTTTACTCTGCCTTTCCAATTTGTTTAAATGCATCTTTTTGCAGCATATACATAATTTAGGATCGTAGGATTTATGTTCTCTCTGTGTATGTGTTCAACAGAGATCCACCTTATTTTGTTGGTTCTTACATAACAATCTTCATCGTGTGATTTTAAATCATATATATTTGTACAGAAACAATGCGATGTCTTAGGCAAAGGAGGAAGAGAAGACAGAAGTGGATTTGGGGTTCAATTGCTGCTGCAATTACACTTGGAAGTACTGCCTTAGCATGGTCTTACCTCCCAACTGCAAAAGGATCATCTTCCACCGACCCTTCTCCTACTCACACTTCTGAAAGTAACCGTTAATGACTACCCCAGTGGGGTATGTCGAAAATGGCATAAGAAAACCGAAAAAAGCATCAATGGTGAATAGCAGCATGTTTTCTGGCCTCCAAGAATGTATAGTTCAAAATAAAGCAAGTATGGTGTACGGAAACTAGATACTTCCCTACAATAGCAAATTTGCAACCGTATTTAGATCAACTTCTCTAACACGACAGTCTCGTAAGTATTCTACGCATTTCATTTCTTGTTATCTTAGGTTGCTTAATCTCATTGGCGTTGTTTGGCAAACGTAACCTAGCTTGTTTTATGAACTTATTAAAAAAAACCCGTTTCGTAAGCCATAAGCTAGCTTTTTCGTTGTTGTCCCCTTGGATCTGCCCTAGCGGTAGAGGTGCAGGTGTAATACACATGTGTGAGGTCTCGGGCACCGCCCCTCTGTGTGTGGGAAGCATGTGTGTTTTACCTCCCTAATGACGACTGTGAGACCGGTGCAGTGGCCGATGGGGAAGCTTCAGAGGGTGGCGAATGCCCCACCCTCTCTTTTTTTGAGCTAGGTAGTGAGTGTTTCACTAACAATGTGTT
Organism: Carthamus tinctorius; assembly: GCA_001633085.1. Classification (NCBI taxonomy): domain Eukaryota; kingdom Viridiplantae; phylum Streptophyta; class Magnoliopsida; order Asterales; family Asteraceae; genus Carthamus; species Carthamus tinctorius. The sequence continues at coordinate 7,915 of LUCG01264632.1, read as the reverse complement.
CTCTAATCGGGAGAGAAAAGAAAAGAGAAGAAATGGAGGGGAAAGAAAGGAATTTATTTATGTTCTCAAAAGGGGAGGAAAAGGAAGGAAACCGAGAGAAAGGAAGTAAATTTTCATGCTCTTTAACAGGAGCGAAAAGAAAGAAAAGATGCCATTTTAACAAATATACATTTTAAAAGTATATCCTATATACCAAAAGGCTGGGTAGTAATTTTAATTTCTTTACTTTTCTTCTGGTTTCTCCCACTTTGGAAGGAAAGTTATTATTATATTCCTGCCGTTTTCTTCACGTTCTTTCCTAAAAAAATATTGAGAACACGAGTTTTTTCTACTTTCTTTCCCTTTCCTTTTCTTCCCGTTCCTTTTTTATCTATCAAAAAAGGTTTTAAGAACACAACGTAAGCTCTAGGAGCTTTTTTCATTTTTTTTCCAATTATACCCCTTAAATTTTGCATAAATGACCAAAAACCATATCATCTCAAGTCCTTTTAAATTGTGATGTAGCTTATCAACTATTTCTTTTTTCCAGCTAACATCTAGCTTATTAGCTAGTTTGCCAAACATAGTCTTCGTAATTTTGGTGAAACTTAATAGTTTTCAGCTGATCTGATTATTTTACATGGTGCAGGTTAGTCCCCTGGTGTCCGGTGACAATTGCCACTAGGATGGAGGTTTTGTCTCACGGGATACATCGCTTCAAGTCTTTCGGGCAGGTTATATCGTACATAATACACATTTTTTTCGGCATTAATAGCATGGATTAACATTACATATTTGGGAGTAATAAAAGCATGGTTTACAGTTTACCAAAATTGCATGTGTAATTTGGTCACAGGATGCATAAGTGCATCAAACTGGTGGAAATGATGATGGTGATGGAAAAAGATGCCTGAATTTGTGTTATCATTGTGATATTGGTGCTGCATGCAAAGATTATGTCTCAAAAATTCCTAGGTGCAATTATGCCTACATTCTATTCTCATTTTATCTGATCTTATATTTTTTATTTAGGGTTTGGTTTTTTAGAAGATGGGTATTTACTTATACAAAGGTGTCGTTTGTTTTTTTAAGAGGTTTGAAATCTGAAGTCTGATTTTACATCTAAAAAATAAAAGGTGGATGGTGCACCTCCTAAAATTACAGAGGACGGTAAAAGGTTTTCAGACCTTTTCTTAAAAATAAAACAAACAGTCTTAAGTTTGCAAACCTCTTAATTTTCAGATTTAAGAGGTTTTAAGAGGTATTTTCTGAAAAACAAACAGCCCCTAACTCGAGCGAGGCTTGAACTTAAAACTTACGTGTTCATGGGATTGAATTGATACCTTGCGTACAGTTGGACATCTTGGTATTTAGGGTTTGTTGGGATAGAGTTGCACAAAGATCGGTCTGAAAATAGTGAGTCTGGTCTTTTTTCCAATTCCGGTCTAAGTTCTGTCACTAGTTTGGGAGGCTTAATAGCATTTGGCTAAGGTGGTGTTCAGCAGTGGCTTAATGGTTTAAGGTCTGAATGACTTATTCATGATACATAGGTATTTGCTTGTGGCTTATCCGTTAGTTCCAGGACTTATTTGGTCCTCAGCTGTTAGGTATCCATCATATCCATTAAGCCAATAATTTTCCCCTCCCCTTCTCGCACCTTATCCACACTCTTCCCTTATTTCCCCTTATCGCTGTGCAGCTCTCTCCTCCCTCTTCTTTGTTGTCCCCTCTAAAAACCCTAGAAAAAGAAAGTTCACACAGGAGTCCAATTCTTACGTCCCCATTATCCAATTATACCTTATCAATACCAACATCATCCCCTCGTCTTAATGCACCGATTTGAAGTTTTTGAGTATATAATATTTACATAAGGTAAATACTCAAGCATACTAGATCATTGACATGTGTAAACTTGTTGTCTCATGTTTTATGCGACATTAAAGATCGGGACTGGAATGGACATGACATAACTAGTGAAACAAATAATGCTTTTTTTTTGGCTCACCAAAACAGGTGGAACAAAAAATTAGAGATGATACAAGATCTGTAAATATAGCAGTAAAACCTTGCACAATTCTCTATTATCCGCCTATCTCATCCCTCCTGTCTGTGTGCCATACGCACACGATTTTGAGTTATCTGGAAGGGATTGTTGGATCTGTGAAAAGGATTATGGATTGTTTGAGGCTTGCTGTGAAGTTGGTGGTAAATCAAAGTCCACTTTTGAAAATGGTGTGAAAGGTATTGCAGAATTTGGTAGTAGCAAAACATATTGCTTCAAATCATGTTTATGGTAATGTTGGGGTAAAACATACTCCAATGGTAGTGGAGGCAAAAGATGAATGGTGGTACGAATGGTGTTTCTTTTTAATTGTTTAACCGGCTGTACGACCTCGTTTGTGTACTTCAACTAATCTTAGAAGTTCGAGTAGCTTTGTAGAAAAGTGTCCTTTTTGTATCGAATGGTTGTGGTTTTGGTTGCACCTCTTGCAAAATTTGGTATATCATGAAAAAAGTATGGGTATAACGGTCATTTAAATCATTTAAACAATTTAGCTTAATTCATACATGAAATGATGGTAAAACAATTATACTTGCACATGCTTATTTCTAAATCATATACTAAAAATGCAAAAAGTAAGTCTTGATGTTAGAAAATTAGCAGGTAAATGTACATTTAGCAATATCTAAGTATGCATTTAACCCATCCTGTACAGCATCTCTAATAGATTCTTTGAAATTTATCCGAAATGTAGAATCAAAACTTAAAATATTCAAAAAAGAATTACATTCAACTAAGAATTGCATTAACCAAAGGGCTTCTAGCCCAACGGTATCAAGATGTTTGTAAGGTGTTCCCCTTGGCTTTTGGTCATGGGTTCGAGCCCTACTGTGCGCAAAAGACGTAGTTTAGGAGTAGAGCAGGATTTGCTGTTAAAAAAAAAACTAAGAATTACATTCAACTGCAACATATTCTTTATTTTTTGAGGGCTTTAACATTCATTATATCATTAATATTTCATACATATTTTAAGATATTATTAATTTCTCTTTCTTAAATATTTCATTTCAAAATTTTTAATTAGTGCAGTATATAAAAAGAATGTTTTGTTCTCATTTTAATTATTTTTACGAAGTTTAAATTTTAAGAATTTCACACTTTCTTTCTTATTTTTTTTTGTTTTATAAAAAGAAACTAAAAATGTTTTCGAAGTAAAAAACAATTCCTTGGAACTACAAGTACATATACTAGTACATGTGCCTAACCTAAGTTAACTGGTCTAAACTCTAAACTAATAAGTTACTTAGGGAACTCAAAAACTTTAATCTCATTTTATACTATTTTTTCTAAATTTGTTTTTCTCTTATGTTCAAAGTTAGAACATACTTGACCTTTTTTACTTTTAATTATAAAATTGAAATGATATCATCTTGAGTTTATGTTTTCATGTTTGCGTTAATTCATTGTTTGGTTATCAATGAAACTGATTTTAAATCGATACCAAACAAATTTAGTTTTGTTTTAGTTCTGCTTCTGTTGATCTCATTTTTGCGCTTTTGATTTGATTTGAAAACAATAAAATTTCTTTCTGTAATTCAATGCCGACCAATTATCGGCTTGAAAACAATGGCTACAAGACTCGTTGTCGTTAACCGATTTTTTTTTGTTTTCTGTATGTTAACCTTTGGTTGCACCTAAAAGTTTATAAAATTTTAAAATATTTTTAACATAATCTCCTCCAAATATAAGAACATAAATAATTAGTAGGTTAATAAGGCATAGGCATAGGTTTTTTGATGCATATAAAGCCATGGAGTAGTTGATGACATTAATGACCTTTGTTTTTCTTTTCAGGTGTTTGCATGGTAAATATGTTATCAAATATTTTATAAAAAATTGGTATAAGGGACAAATAAGGTATTTTTCTCAAGTAAAAAAAATCTATTTAATTTTTTTTAAATGTCGTAAGTGTTATCTACCGTTAAAAAAAAAGATTTTCTAAACTCGGCAAAGACTTATTTAGAATAATTTAAAAATAATTGGTTTGAATTTTATATTCAAATATATTACACAGTAAATTTCTAAAATGTGTTATTGCACATATACAAAATGTTGCAGCTAGAGTTTCGTTTTTTCTAAATAATCATTTACTGCCAATAATATCTTTGTGTGTAATTAAATTATTAATAAACTAATCAAAATCATTTACAACCAATAACGTGTTTATTTGAACTATATAAAGTTTCCAAAAAAAAAAGATTTATTGCGTAATTTTTCGTATATATAATTCAAACTAGATTATACCTGGTACGACGCGACGCAAAGTTTCTCGAATCTGAAGTTGAGAAGTCGAGAGAATAATTTTGTTTATCTTGAGTTAATTTATTCTGAAAAATATTGACGATAAAATTATAGTGGTATAATTTATAAGAAAAACAATAAACGTCTTTTAGTTAATCTGTTATTTGGAATTTTTAATATAATAAGAGTGTAAAATAAAAAATAAAAACTTAAGAAAATGTGAGACATATTACTTCTTATGTATTCTTAATATTAAAAATAATAAGATTAAATAAGAAAAACCAATATTAGACCTATTTCGAAGGTATTGATGAGACGAATATAATGGTATAAATTTTTAAAAAATGTAGTTTTAATGCATTTTAGTTCATAATATACGATTATTTATGTCATGTGATAACGGTGTAAAATAAAAAATAAAAAAGTAAGGAATTAAAAGTAAAATAAATAACCAATTATATGGGTACTAACTAAAAAGTAGAAGACTAAAATTAAAATAAATAACTAAAAAGTAGGGGATTAAATAAGAGAACACGTGTCAAACAGATAAGGCTAATTGAACTGATAACTGCATCTAGATACACGTTTAGACAGGAAAATACTAAAATCGACTCACTAGAAGGCGACATGTGTCATGTTAATTACTTATTTATTATATATAGATTAACAAAATATGTTTTTATCCCATTTTAGCAAGAATTTATATAATTTTTAAAGTTATTTATTTTAAATTGAAAAGAAAAACAATCACTAACTTTTTTGTAAAAAGAAATTATTAGAAGTGAAATAGGCCCCATAAATAACCTTCATTGGCTAAGGATTCTCTTCACCGCCATTAGTTTTATTTAAATATACTTTTACCTTTTTTCCCAATCATTTTCTTTTTTTAATGTCATTTTTCTTGCTTTTTATTTATTTATTAATCAAATAAAACATAAAATATTTGATTTTTTTATACACTCTTTTGGGCCATTGGTCAAGGTGCGGAAAATATGGACTATATGGAGCCCATATTTGCCTATAAAATGATTTATATGCTTTTCTCTTAACTTTCTCTTTTCCATTTTTTCAAAGATTCTTGCTAAAAAAAACCCAACCAAGTTATATAAATTTATATGAAATAATGGTTATATGTTTAATGCAACAACGGAAACATCGCAAACGAGTGAACTTTAAATGTACGTAACTTATGAAGATGAAGTAATCATAGGGTCACGATAATACTTGAAAAGGTCTCAATAACAAACATATGAATTGAGCTGAAGTTACGCTGTCTGAGTTGTTATTTCGATTCTAACCTAATTTGTGAGGGTTAGATGTTGTTTTGTTTTTTTAGGTAAATCGTATGAATGTGTAGGTTGTTTACTTGATCATTATTTCAAGATGAAGGTTTTGCAATTTTATGGAGGGTTTGTTTTAGAACTTCTCACATATGAACTTGCTTGTGGTCTATTTATAAAAGTTACGAAACTACCTCTCTATCACAACCCAAGATAAATATAAGCATTCGACATTGTAAGTGATTTGAACCAATAATAAGAATATAAAAATAGTATAATCAGCATAATTTGAATATACATACAATAAGATAAATTTGATTATTTTTATCTCAGCCAATTGTTGATAATAACTCTCCTTTGCACACTCCTTTTAAAAAACAATCATATAGTCTTATAATCTTATTATTATCACTAATCCATGCATCTCTTAGTGCTTTGAAGCATACCTAAAACCTATTAAATTCATTGCTTCCATTTGCCATTAAATCTACATCGATCTTGATTGTTGCTTTCCGGTTTAACCCTCCTAATTTCACGCGCATAATCCCAAAGGTTTCCATAGTGTTTCACTGTTTTGTCAAAGAGCATTCAATTTCAAGAAGTGCCCTAGACTTGGCATGGATGCATTGGCTCTTGCTAAGTTTAGCTAATAACTTCTTATAATACCCTCTTTGATATTTTTCATTTTTATGATTGGTCTTTCAATTAGTCTCTTAACATAATGCTTTGCAATCTAGTTTGGTATTGCTATGGATCTAGAACCATAGTTTCTACTACATATGTGGCTAGTATTGATGCTTTTAATCTGAAATAACGTCTCTCCTTGCATCCAAGATGCCCATAATATAAAGAAGCATGTGCGATCTTTTTGACCTTTCCCACATGTAACAAGCAATGTCTCTTGAATCAATCTTTATATACTTTAGTTGGTAGCCATTTGTAACTGAATAGTTTATCAAACACTATTTCTAATTGACAAGGATTCTCATACCTCGCACCAAGTCGTGGCTTCATGAATTTCCAATGAACATTGGATCATGTATTGGATATTGCGCCCCTTTTTGTATGACCTATTCTCTAACATTATCATCCCCTTTTTCCACATTGAATTGTACATCGGAACCAACCTCATCACCAACTTGATTACAAAGCGTACATAAAATTTATAGATCATCACTTCTTTTCTTTTGGTCGATTATGTCATCCTCGTTTTCAAGGTGCAAGTATAAAAAATCTGACACGAAGAGTCATCACTACAATCAGATGTCATCCTATATACAGCAAGAGCAATGAGATTATCATAATTCTCAAATGAAAAAGAAACCTGATAAAGAATAGTTAAATTATAATTTACAAGTAGAAGTACATGGAAATAAATTAAGATTCTTATTCAATACTTGTACAAATTAAAGCTAATGGAAACAAAATTTAAATTATCATGCTAGATATTTTACAAGTTGAACCAAAATGGAAACATGAAGATGAAAATTGAATATAGATCTTGTTAGGATACAAAACAAATCAATGTTATCAAAAATTGAATTTGAACTTGTAAGAAGTAAGTCGTCTACGTCGAATATGAAAACCAAATTTTAAATTTGAACCATGTTGAGTAAAAATGTTCTAGTAGAAATAAACTTAAGAATAAAAATTCAACCTTGACTATGAATAAAAGCAACTTGAAAGTTGAAAATAAAACCTAATGGCAATCGGAAAATGGAAATCGAACCTAAATGTTGGTGGTAACGGTGGCAGGTGGCAATGGCTAGTGGTGACAGGAACAATATGAAGGAAATTGGGGGATGGGTCGTACGATTATGGTTTAGCAATTAGCAACTACATTTTTTTTAAATCATCTATTAATTAAAAAGGTAATAGGTAATAGGTAAACATCAATGGTAAAATGATGTATTTAACATGTTTTAAAAAGTTTAAGAGTTCTATTATTCAAAAAAATTAGTTTAAAGACCTAATCACTCAGGACAATCATTAAAAAAAAAGTGGAGCGAAGAGGAGAGAGGAACTTTGGAGAAGAAGATGGTTGGCAAAAGGTGGAGCATAGGAAGAGAACACGTGGGTCTTTGTTAAATTTCTTCTTCACGGGCTTTTCGGATTCGTGAGGAGAAGAAGCTTTAGAGAGAATGTTCAAGCGGTACGGAAAGATATCATCGCTATCTTGCCAGGAAATGAACCAAACAAAGGTCAAAATTTGGGTCGTTAAGTTCAAGTATGAAGGAGACGCAAAGCATTTGGAAAAGCAATAACAATTGATCATCATAGGTTCGAAAATGTTGATTATTAATATGAAAAAATTCCATAACGGTATCAGAAGGTTCTCAAAAGAAGATCATAC
>LUCG01264614.1:0-13178 GCA_001633085.1 Carthamus tinctorius | reverse complement strand
AAAGGATTAAGGAAATTAAAATAATACATAATAAGAAAAAGAAGAACTGAATAACACCCTAGTAACAAACTAACGATCCATTTGTCTGGTATACATATGTGCAAAAAAGTGTGTATATATATATGTATATATAGATTTTCTTTTGTGAACCCATTTAAATTGTGAACTTTGTGAACCAAAACTGACCAATCAGAGATTTTAGAAGTTTTTTTAAACAAAAAAGGGTAGTTACCGTAACCGCCACAACTTTAATCATAGCCATTGATCTTGAATATGGACGGTTGTGATGTAATTCATAAGTTCACACCAAAATAATAGTTCACAAAAAAAATCCCTCTATATATATATATATAATTTATATATTTCAATCTTCTGCATGCAAGATAGAGCTTACCGATAAATTTTGTCTGGTTTCCAAACTTGGTATAATCAGCTAGCCTCCTAGCTACATCTTGTACAGAAGATACAACCTGCTTTGCATTGGTAACTAACTCTAAAACACTTCTCCAATCCTCCTTCTCAAATATGGTTTTCCTGGGGAAAATCAAAAGCTTAGTTTAACCAAAATATCATCATAATGAATCTACTATTTGCCCTAATCTTGTGATCTCCGTGAGTTATCAGTAGAAAAAAATTCATCATTTGTGGGCAAGAGGTGAAATGGATCTGCAAGAAAAAAAAATGAAAAAAAAGAACTGTCTTCTTTCAAGGGTTCAGGATCTTGCCCAATATGAAGGATGAAGATGACATGCACTTTCCTTCCGCTCATGTAGCTTGATTACCATTTGGATTAAAATCCCTTATTAGGGTCCGTTTGCTTTGCTGGAATGGATTGGATTTCATGTAGGGATTTAGATTGGGGAGGATTTCAAATCCTTTTGTGTGTATGATTCATAGGATTTGGAATGGATTTGAATTCTATTATTTATATAAAAACCATTAAAAATTTACAAAAACTCATAAAAATAATTAAATTACCTTTTATTTAATTGATTACAAGAAAACAAATGTTTTTAACATATTTTTAAACAACATTATCATATATACAAATCCTACGAAATCCCTTGAAATCCTAGGCACCCCCATGGGATTTCAAAATCATATGTTTCAAGGATTTCAAATCCAGACAATCCTGCAAACCAAATGCGGGATTGGAATGGATTTGAATTCCAAATCCCACCAAATCCACTCTTCCAGCAAACCAAACAGACCCTCAGGTTACTTTCTTTAAATTGTCAATTCTATAAACAAGGGCAACACGTGAGACCAATATTTTGAACTTTTGCTACTTTAGAGAGAGTATTCTGGGATTCTTGATTGTTTCCAAAGTAGGTGGCTATGAGCAGAGATAATCAGATAAACTATTTGCCATGCCAGTGAAGTTCTATTAGAAAAGTCTCTAGTGGCAGATGTTACTTACCAATCAGTCCGAAGAATTTCATTCCTTAATCTCATCAGAGTAGCTACACTTAGCCTTGGAATTATATCATCCTGTATGTCAGGAAACAAGGGTGCAAAAAACAGAAATTTAAATTGGCATTGATATAATCATACAAAAAATTGAAATAGATATTAATATGTTGCCATATAGATGCTTTAGCAATCCACAAACTTCAGCAATCCTGTTTGTTAGCAGCTTAACGAGCTTAATGAGACTCGCAACTTATTGTGTCAGTTATACATGATTGTTTGGTAGTGGCTTAATGGTACAGGAAGTGGCTTATTCAGTAAGCTTTTAGGGGGAGCTTTATGCAGAAAGCCAAGTTTTTCCAAACCCGTCACTCCCAATTAAAAAACACGTTTCTTCCATCTATGAAAAAGCCTCCCCAACAAAAACCTTCTCAGTTTATACAGACAGATTAATCCACACAGACAACTTTATTTTATCCATACAGGACTTAATGGAAAACCAACCAAACAGCCCCTAAGTGTTCATAACATCACATGAGTGCTTGAATAATATACCAACCTGCATACAAACGGTTGTGACGAAATCCGAGCAGCTGTCGGCAAGCTCTCTAGAAACACAAGGCGGTGTGCCATACCCAACGGCTGTAACAATCTCGGGACTAAAACCCAACTCCTCCTTTGTCTTCTTGCGAAGTATTATAGCTAGCAAAGAAGCAATCGCACCTCCAAGTGAATGGCCCACCAGCCGTAACCTAAACCCCTGTAGATAGATTAGCCTTACCACAGTAAAAAGAAGAAACAAGCGGTAACAAAAAACAAAAAATAGAACTTACACTACAACAAACATAAGTTTATAGGATGCCTAAAATAAATAAGCTTCCTAATTGAGTATTTATAGGACCAAAATTTATAAGACCAAACAAAAAAAACGTCATATCTAAAAGTGTTACAATAAGTTTATAGGACGATTTTGAGCGTCTAACAAGTTTTTTAGGACAATTTCAAAATAAAGTGCCGTATTACAGCTGATGTTATAGGACGTTTTTTTAAAAGCATCCTATAAACCCATATTTTTGTATGACACTTGTGTTTATAGGACACTTTTGGTGTGTAGCTCAGTTGGCAAAGGGGTGAGGAGACTTTGCCCAAATGCATAACAGGTCTCGGGATCAAACCTAGGGCCCCCCACTAACCTCGGCCGCTGAGTGAGCCAAAAAATTCCCCCTCACATTGGTGTCCCTGGAGGTAGGTTTCGTGTGGGGCCGGTTAGGGTTCCCGGTAAGCAACTTTTTTGCCCAATTAGGACGCTTTATTTGGAAATTTTCTAAAGAATTTGTTACGACACCCAAAAGCGTCCTATAAACTTTTTGTAACGCTTTTAGATAGGACGCCTTTTAATTTGGTCCTATAAAACACCCTATTAAGACGCTTACTTTTAATTTGGTCCTATAAAACACCCTATTAAGACGCTTATTTATTTGAGGCGTCCTATAAAATCAATTTTGTTGTAGTGTGAAGTTATAAATAAACAAAAGAAGAAGAAAATTCACCACCTCATGCTTCTCAATGTACTTCCTAATGGTTCCTAACTCATGAGTCAGAAACCAACGAGCAGCCTCGTCAGTGCCAAAATGAGTTGAATAGCCTTCGACATTGACTTCTTTGTCACTCGAAGAAACAATGTCGGTGATAAGATCATAGACGGTATGTGTTCCACGAATCCCAAAAATCACAAGTTTATTGCGAGTATCAACCCCGATGTAGTATCCTGGTCGCAGCATACTGGAGTTTTTCACGAATTTCACGATGTTGCTTTCTCGAAGCATGCTGTATTTGGCCAGGCTAGCAGCGTTATCCCTATATGCCCCCTTTGCAAGTTCTACATGGTATATAAGATCTTGGACCTACAGAAAATTAAGATCGAGTAAGAATGATGTGCAGGGAACTGCTTGAAGACGGGCAGATCTAGAAATTTTTTCAAACTGTGGCACCATTTTGCTATAAGAAACAAATATACACATGTTTTTCACAAAATCAATATTGGTCTGGTGGTTGGTTTCTTTTCTTTCAGATGTAAGGTCACGTGTTCGAGTTTTGTTATTGAAATTTTTTTAGAAACATTTAAAAGCTAATACTAAAAGCTAAAAACTAGGAAAATGACTCTAGCAGGATTTGAACACAAGACCTCATATTTGAAAAGCAAGGAACTAACCAAATGTACCAAGAGGAACTAGTGTTTTTATTGTAGTTTCAAAATATCTATTGTGGCACACAACAAATGGATACGGTGGCATTTTTCACGACCCTATAATTTTTTACACTACAACGGAGGAACGAAACGGTGGCACGTGCCACATGTGCGCTACACTAGGACCGCCCATGCTTGAAGAGGCACTCTATGCGCTCTATGAAGTGCAAGGTTCCAGTTAATTACCACTGTGTCAGATGAAATCTTTACGCCTTTAACATCCTCAAATGGATTTGTAGATGCTTGTTGAAGGTAAATAAGGTATAACCCTATTGTAAGATCACTCAAGCTCCAATCTTGGACTCCGAGTTTACTCCGTTGAATGCTTGCAAGGATTTCTGCAAGTGACCGACTACTAGGTGGAATTTTGGTTCCATTTGTATTTCCTGTGACATACAAGACTGAATCAGCGACTGCAAGTTTTCGATTGACCATGAAAATTCATAAGGGGAAGCTTGTTTCAGAGAATGGAATTTGATGGAATTGGGATCCATCAAAGGAATTTGACTTTGATGAAGGAACTGGAATGGAATTTGACAATGCGTTTGGTTGGTAGGAATTCAATTCCTTAAGTCAAGGAATGATGAATTCCTTAAATTGTGGAATTCAATGGAATTCGAAAGATTCCATCAAGGTCATTCCACGAACAAAACATCCCTAAGGAATTTGGTCAAAGGAATTTGTCATTCCAATTCCATCAAATTCCTTTGAATTCTGCGTACCAAACAACCCCTAAGAGTGCTGACAAAAACCACAGAAGATTGTAAACAAACCTGTGGGCAGAGGCCACCTACACATTTGCAGAGCTGGTTCAAGTGCTTTTGTGAGCCAATCAAGCTCTAACTTCCACTTGTTGTTGGTTGCATCCTCTTCGTCAGAACTGTATTTACTAAGCCCAGAGCTCGACTCCATTTGTTTGTCTTGTTGAGGTACACGTGATACAGTTGCATCCTTTGCATCTTTTGTGTTAGGATTGTCTACCTTTGACCATTGTGATTGATAACGGCTGAGTGCATTATACACGTTACGATGATACAATTCCCTTTTCCTTATCAAATTGAAACTCAAATCTGCATCACCGACATGGAATAAGACGAACAAATTGCAAAATCAAAATATGAGCCTAAAATCAGTACTTAAGTCTTTTGCAACAGAGTGAAACATGCCTGCAGAAAATAATTCCTTCATTTTCATGAGTCATTGCAGCATCTTTGGTTCAAGACTTCAAGTAGGGGATGTCTAGTTACCTCTTAATAGTTCCATTAAGAAGTAACGTCTGAATCGTTAAGAGGTGAATCTTGTTTGGCAAAAAAAAATCCGCCTCTTAATGGTTCTAAAACCCTCTAAATGATTTTGTATTTCGGGGATCCCTTAACCATTCACTACCCTAATTTCATTCCAAAAGAATTACTAAACACCATATTCTATTTTGTACTATATTATAAGAGCCTCTTAATGATTCCGACCACTTAATCATTCTGCACCAAACCATTTAGCAACTACCAAACAACCCCTAAATATTTGTATCAAAAGAACAAACCCAAGACATCATGGTTATCACTAGTTTACCCTCAAACTCACCATTTTTGCTTATGTTTTTTCAAAGAGAGAACATATTAAGAATCTCACATGCTTTTTTCCACGAAAAGCAAATAGTGGGAAGTTTCGTGGTGGCTTTGATGGCTGCTATAGATCTTTCTTTGTCCATATTCTGAACTCACTTCACACACCAAAAAAGGTAAGGATCCCAATTCGCGTTCTATGCCCTAACAAATCACCATCCTTGAATAATATCATGATTGAATCTTCACATTTTAGGAAGACTTGAAATTTGTGGCCTTTATATAAATAATAGTACTTCACCATGATTTGGTTTTTCTCTTGAGCATATGCATATCTAAAGTCATACTTACTTATATTCAAAAGTTCATATCGAATACCTTTACTTTAAAGTGAGCATAATTTGTAGGTTATAACACCCAAATTTTGTCCCAAAACACATAATACAGTCTACTATTTTGTAATTTTCTGTTACTGCTGTGTTTTATTCGAACATCACCTTCAATTTCAAAAAGAACAAACAAACAAATTGTTCATAACAATCAATTTCACTAAACCAACATGTTCTATCCAATTTCCTCTTCCATCTAACTTCACATTAAACAAAACACTTCAATTACAAAAATCTGAACACATATATAGAAGACATCCGATAACAAATTTCATCATTCCTTTACTCATAACACTTCTCAGATACTTACAATTTGGACGAAGGTCGCAATTGGATCAATAACACTAGCATTATAATTCATCGTAAATCGCACCTCATCCTTATGAATCAAAATCATCAAACTCATGCAAATTTAAAGCAGAATCAAAATCAACAAACGCATAGGGATAGGGTTCAAGATGAAAATTATCAAACCGTAAGAAAGGAGGATTAATCAGTGCAGGTATACGAGCAAAAGCAGAGGTGAAATGAGACCAAAATGCATACCTATGTTAAGCAACAAGCGCTTCATGAATTTGCTAGCGGCCATTGATGGTTTACAAAAATGCAATAGAGAAGAAAAGCTTCAGTTTCAGGAAGGTGGGGATTTTTCTGGAAACGAAAAGAAAGAACCGACTTAACGTTTCTAAACGGGTCAAATACTTCACTGGATCTGGAAATGGGTCGGGTTGAGTTATTGGGCCGGATATGAACCAAAGCTATTGGGCTGGATTTGGGCCATCAAAAGTGGGCCACGATGTGTTTCTGGGCTGGGCTTGAGATTTAGGAGTAAGTTACGGTTTTCGTCCTTGTGGTTTGTTAAAGGTTACGAATTTTCATCTTTATGGTTTCGGAATGTCTGTTTTTGTTTATATGGTTTACAGTTTATTTATGTTTTGTTCGTGGTGCTAATGAATGCTTTTAAGTATGTAGGACTAAAATATAAATGAATTGTAAACCATGAGAACGAAAAAAGGTCGGTCAAGTTTAAAACATAAGGACGGAAATAATAATGAATTACAAACTATGGGAATTGGGACGGAAATTGAAACTTTTGCAACCATGGGTACGGAAATGTAAATTTTCAACAGACAACAGGGACGGAAAACGTGATTTACTTTTCTTTTAGAGTGTGTTGTATTTTTCATCCATGTGGTTTGATGTTTTTAACTGATAGCACCTCTATCTTGAAAAACTAACCACTATTTTTCCTTGTGGTTGCATTTGTAACAAGTTGGTTTGGGTACCTCTGGTTGCAACTAGCAATGCATTAGGCAACAGTGGGTTGGGTTCCAGTGAAAATTCGAGTTAATGTGAGAACTGAGGAATGTGAAAATTTGTTATTGACCATTGGATGCACATGATGATGAAATGCACTGGGTCAACCCCCTGTACCAAGCGCACTTCGTAGGTGGGTTTGAGATTAAAAGCGATCAGGGGTTTTGATCAACTTCTTAAAAGGTTAACTTAACTATTCACACGATCCTTTACCATGCAGCAACAGCATGAGGAGGCAACTGCAATGTAGAGGGTGGTATAAGGAGGTCACACATGAGGACACAAATGATGACTATATGAGGCAATATAAGACAACTTGAGGAGGGTCATTCGAGAGACTGGCATAGGGTTGAAAAATAATGTTTGGATACGGAACACATTAATTAAACAGCTGATTGAGTTAAGACATTTTATTTATAAACTCAATCGGCATACGACATACAAAAAAAACTACGCCCTTATTTTATTCTTTTTTTACGTCTTAATAAAACATTTCATGCGCATTGTATATTTTATGTAACAATATTACGTACAAGCGTGTAAGATTTTATTTTAATAATATGCGTGTTTTATTATAGATGACAATTTTATTGGTACAACCAACACGTGTACCAATAAAATTGATATCATTTACAGTCGGTTGAATTGTTTTTTTTTTTTTAATTTTTTAAAATATTGTAACTTTAACTAGTTTGTTTGAACATTTGATTATTTAGGAGTGGTATCTGGTCTTGCAATTTAAAACCCTTACACATTACATTTTTTTTACTTGGAAACCAACATGCCCCTCAAATTTTGAACAAAATGGCAAAGGTTCATATACGTAACTTGTAGTTGGTTTTGTACCCATATCAACCGTACAAAAAGTTGTTATAAATTAACTTGATAGTAAATTTAATTGGTTGAGGTACAATGTATGAAATGTTCCTTAACAATTATAATTGGTTGGTACACAGGTTTGGGGAAAAAAGTTGGTACCATACCAAGTTCACCTCTAGCCAGGATCCTTTAAACCAACTAAACTGAACCAATTTATAGCTGGGTTTTCAAGCTTGATAAACAAGTTGACCAATGGCTTAATGCTTTAAACTACCAAAATCGAATCATGCACGTTTCTTATAAACCACTAAACAATTTGATTAGCCAATTAGAATACCAACTATTTTAGTTGTCATCAGTTAGTTTATCAAACAAAATACTTGTGATTGTAATCGATCTTCTTATTATACGTAGTAACTTAAATGTGAGTTCGTTCGTTCAATTATAAAGATACATTGTTTTTCATATTTAGGTTAAAAAATTATAGACTTCTGAATATATCAACTTAGGGTGTTTGGTTGGGGGTATTTGGAAGGCAAGGGAATGAAAATGATAATAAACACTGTTGTTTGGTTTTATAATGGAATTATTTTTATAGATCCATTAATTTTCATTTCTAATCAAATTTGGGGGAAATACAAAATTTATTTTTATTTAGTTCGTTTTTCCCACACGTCGTTTCATTTATTGATGTTAAATGAAACATTTTTTGTATTTTTAAGTTGAAAGAATATATGTTTTAATATGAAACGATTTTTATTGATTATATTGGGTTAACCAAATAACATCAATGCAATGCTCATGTCTATTCTCGTTGTCTTACATTCCCATTTTCATTTTATTTCTCATTCCCTAAAGTGAACCATATCTCCTTAATTGATGGTAAGAAAAAAGTTTCAGATGTTGTTTACATTTCCTTACAACCCAACATTGTTATGAGACAAACAAAAGAGTAAATTTAACCCTTTCTTCTTAACGTTTATCAATTTCGACAACATTGTTCCTAAACTTTCAAAACCTGGATTTGGTCTACCACCTTTGTTATTTCACATCGGTCAACTTTTTCCCGTCAAGTTCAATTGAACAAAGCGAATTTTAGTCATTTTAAACATATCTTTGATGACTAAAATACCCTTTGTATAACCGGATGGTAATGGGCTTTACAAAAAAAATGTTTAAAATGATTAAAACACCTCTCATTTAATCGAAATTCAGTAAAAAAGTTAACAAATGTTAAGAGCAAAGACCAATGACGATATCCGTTGAAATTGCCAACCGTTAAATCATAAAGGACTAAAAACGTAATTAGGGTATACTTACATACCCATTGTGCAATATACCAAACTTATACCTGGATCTCGGGTCTATAAAACCAACCCGTCTTCTAGGGTTTTATACATCATCTCTTCTATCCATCGCCGCCAACAAATTCAGCTTGAATACAAATTCGATCTTATTTTAGCTTCTTTTATGCATTTTTCATCGATTCAAGGCTATCGATAGCTACGAATCCTTGAATGAAGGTAATGTTTCAACGATAATTGCTTTTGTTTTTGATCTTTTTGTACCTCTTTGAGACTGAAAATGAGGATGAAATTTGTTGTTTGACTGTCTGATATGATGGCAACAATGTATTAGCTCTATCTGATTTCTCTCGATTTGATAATCGAATTGAGTTTATAGGATTTTTAGATTTGAAAATTTGTTTTGTTAGATTGAATCGGAGAATGAAGTGAAGATCAATTGATTCCCTATTGGTTTGATTTGCCAGTATGATGGCGAAAAATTTCGTATTAGTCTTTCTGATCATTCTCCTTTCAAAAAACCAAAACAAAGCAATTATCATTGAAACATTACTATCATTTAAGGGCAGAAGAAAGTGAGTTACATATTGTGTTAGAATTGTTGAGAAATGAGTTTTTATTTTTATTTTTTTGTGTTTTATGTTTTGTTGATTTGAGTTTGGAGAGGAGGAGCAAAATGATGAAAAACCTTGATAATATTTGGGCTGATTTGAACCATGAGGCTCCAAAATCGAGCTTTTTAAAACTGATGCTCTTATCCTTTCATATCTTTTCTTGATTTGTTGTTAAGATTTCAGATCCATTTCTTTCACTTTTCACATTAAGGGCCTGTTGGTTGGTTGCTTAACGTTAATGGGACTAATAGTTTATATGGTCAGCCATGTATGATTGTTTGGTAGTGGCTTGATGATATAGAAAGAGGCTTATTCAGTAAGCTTTTTGGATGGAACTTTATGAAAAACCAATCTCCAAATTAAAAAAACACGCTCTTTCCGTTTATGAAAAAACTCTTTCAAACAAAAACCGTTCCTATTTATACCGATAGATCAATTCATAGAGACAACTATATTTATACATGACTTAATGGAAAACCAACCAAATAGTATAATTGAATACGAATTTGATCGTATTTTAGTTTTTTTCTATGCATTTTCATTGATTTAAAGCTATCGAGAACTATGAATTTGTAATGTTTCAACGGTAATTGCTTTGTTTTTCTTTTTGATTCGAGTTTTTCGAGATTGAAAATGAGGATGAAATTTGTTGATTGACTGTCAGATATGATGGCAACAATGTATTAGCTCTATCTGATTTCTCTCGATTTAATAATTGAATAGAGTTTATAGGATTTTTAGATTTGAAAATTTGTTTTGTTGATTGAATCGGAGAATGAAGTGATGATCAATTGATTCCCTATTGGTTTGATTGGCCAGTATGATGGCGAAATTTTCGTATTAGTCTATCTGATCATTTTCCGTTCGAATCTGAAGCAAATCAAAAACAAAAACAAAACAAAGCAATTATCATTGAAACATACTGTCGATTTGTAGTTGTCGATAGCTTTGAATCGATGAAAAAAGATTAGAAGAAGCTAAAATATGATCTAAGTTCGTATTCAAGCTCCATTTGTTTGTAAATAGGAACTCTTATCGAAGATTAATGGAGATTTCATTTGGAGATCTGCACAAAAGATAACTGATTTTTGTTAATCTTCAAAATCAAACTGATTGAAGTTAAGCTGGCTAAACAGCTTGTTTTAGTTGTTTTTATTGGATTAAGCTGTTTTTGGTTGATGAAAATGATGATCTAAAAGTGTCTGAATGGAACACAAGGGTCGAACACGAATCTAGAAAGCTCTAGAAAAGGGTACAACCAAAAGTGAATTAATTGGTTCCAAAAACCTTGATTGCTGAAGAAGAAAGGTTTCTACTTTTTGTGTTTTGTGTTTTATTGATTTAATAATTTTGGAGAGCTGGAGCAAATGATGAAAAACCTTGATAATATTTGGGCTGATTTAAACCATGAGGCTCCAAAATCGAGCTTTTTAAAACTGATGCTCTTATTCTTTCGTATCTTTTGTTGATCTTTCCGATGAGAAGTTGAGTTAACACCAGAATTGTAGAAATTGGTTATAAACCATTGGATGCACATTAGGATAAGATGCATTGAGATAATAATATATATCAAATCACCTTCTGTATCAAACGCAATTCATGGATGGATTGGTGGGTTTGAGATTAAAAGTGATCACACTTTCATATCTATTTCTCTTACTTTTCACATTTAAGGGGCTGTTTGTTGGCATTTTAAACACTTTATTTGGTCAGCTATACAAAAAGTGGTTTATTCAGTAAGCTTTTTAGATAAACTTTGTGTAGAAAGCCAATCTCCAAATTTAAAAAAACATGCTCTTTCTATTCATGAAAAAACTCTCCAAAACAAAAACCTTTTCTACTTATATAGACAGATCAATTCATATAGGCAACTTTATTCATGCAAGAGTTACGGGAAAACTAACCAAACTTTGTATATTTACATTCGTGCAAAAATAACGGTAGAAGTTTCAAGAAAGGTGAGTCCGTAAATGATGTGAATCAAACTTAAATATTGGTTTAAACGTGGCTTGAAAACTCGAAAGTAGTTAAAAACTAGACTTAGTGCTTGATTGCAACTTATTAAACATGAACTTGTTTGAAACTAGCATCAAGCCCCAATTCAAACTCAAATACTCAAATCGCTCGAATTCAAACTCAAATACTCAAATCGATTAAGCATGCTAAATTTTACTTAAAAAACATCCATTCAAAATTGAAATCTACTTCATATCAAACAAGTGTTTCACAAAAATCAAACAAAATGAAGTACAAATTCACCATTGAATCAAATACCAAACCTAGGGTTATTAAAGCATTTTTAATAGATTGTGGTGTTATTTGGCTCATTTGATTTGAAGAAGATCAATATAAGAATGGAGAAGAATGAGAATCTTCAAATGTGTGTGAAGATGAGAATAAAAATTCAATAAAACAATAAGAGCACCACATTAATGCCATTTTGTTAAATAATATTATCAACAAAAAGTTGTTTTTATACAATATTTCAATAGAAATATATTTCTACGACTTTAAATGTTACATATGTTCAATCTAAATGTGAATAAAAAATATGTTCCATTTGTGAAGGACGAACTGTGGCGGTTGAAAGGCTGGTGTGCGACTCTCAGCTGCTACCGATAGGTATTAGGCCGTCCAGGTTCAGTTGCTTGTTGGGGATGCGGCTAGAAGAGTTTCGGAACACGAGAGTGAAAAGGCGCTACAGTAGCTTCTGTTTTGACCAGTTTCGTGTTACAGGGTCGTGAGGAGACTGTTTTAATTATTTACATGAGCTGCGACCGTAAGCAAGGCGTTATAAATCTGCAACGTCTAATTCAGGGGTCTTCGGGGGCAAGTTTTCCTTCGGTTTACTCCTAGTAAGCCGACAATCGTGGAGAAGTCTCATTACGTTTTTATTCGTTGATGTGCTTATTGGGTATTTAGCTTAGTTAAGTCGAGTGCTGCAACTATTGTTTTGGATGGCTTTGCTGTTTGATTTGTTTTGTACTAGACTGTGCTTTGTGGCTCTGTGTGGTGTTAATATAAGACCATGAGTTAAACTTGCTTTTGTTGCCAATACTACTCAATGTCACATCAGCTTTCCACTACCTTACTCAAAGCTACCTAAAATATAAGTTATACCCGACTCAATCTTACTTATACATTAAATAATTAATAAAATAAGAAAATAAGAGAGAGAAACAAGAGAGAGAGGAAGGGAGTGGGAGGGGGAGGGTGGGTGTTGCCGATTGGCTTCTGGAAACCGAACACCACCAAGCCGATTAAGGCGAGGTGGTGTTGCTGATGTTACCCGAGCAAACAAAAGGGAAGCCGAAGCCAACGGCTTGCCCATAACGCAGGGTCTAAATGTGCTGTTTAAAAATATATATTGAGATAAGGCCATGCGTACCCAACCCTCCCAGCCCCACTGTCACATCAGCTTCCACATCAGCTTTTTCCCAACCCCATAATTAACCCTCTCGAACCCTCTCTTATTAGTACCCAACCCTCCCAACCCTCTCACACACCCCACCCAC
>LUCG01264604.1:0-11193 GCA_001633085.1 Carthamus tinctorius | reverse complement strand
ATATAGGGAGAGAGAGGGAGTATATTTAAGCCTTTCGGTACATTTTGGACAAAAAGGTTGATACTGGCAACACTGACCTGCCCACAATGTCTGCCAATTCCATAATGTAGGGACATACCTGACTCACTCAACGGTTGTGACAGAGCGCCCCGGGCTCGAACCCAGGACCATTTGATTTTGGACAAACACTACCCTTGCCCACTACCCCTTGCTCGAACCTAGGACCATTCATACTTTCGTTATATTTAATACCTTGATAAACTTTATAACATTTATTTTTCCAAAAAAAAAACTTTATAACATTTATTAAGTAGCCAAAGTAGTGTATGAGAAATGGAGGTAACATGAGAAGCATGAGAAATGGATCTTGATCACTTTTAATCTCAAACCCATCTATGGATCATGCTTAATACAACGCTTGATTTGGTCCATCTCGATGCATCTCATTCTAATATGCATCCAATGGTTGATAACTACTTCTCATGTTAACTCAACTACTCATCGAACTCAATCCATATTGAATTGATGTCATCCTTTATCTAATTCTTGAGATCCAATTTTTTACTACAAACTTCAATCAAACAATTAAAGCGAAGTTTGTTTTTAAAAGGTATTAAAGTCTGAGATCTAAATCAATAAAGATGTTTACTTTTATAAATTGATAAACATTTAAATATGTATAATAGTCTATTGTTATCTCATAAAAATTCGAATTATATACGTCAAATGAAGTGAGAGTCGATGATCGAAGGATGAAAAGCAAAAAAAAAAGAAAAAAGAAAAAAAGAAGAATGATAATAGATTCCCGAGGCTATGGAGTTTTAATCATATCTCACAAACTGAAACCTCGATTTAAATGTTTCAAGATGTTTTATAAATCCAACACATGAATCTACAACCTTCGGTTTTGAGTTGTTGCAAATTCGGGGTTGCATCTAGGTTAAAACCGAGGTTGAAATCAAAAGAACGGTGTTAGACGGAAATAAGAAATAATTAAGTAGCTACGTTATCACTTGATTTATCAAATGACATTAAGAGTTAAAATGCTTAGAAAAGGAAAAAAAAAGTTATGAATTGTCTTCTGTCCGACCGAATTAGACATAAGTGACAATTAAAAGCTTATTTTGAAAAAACAAACACCACCAAAATCTATGCAACTTAAGATCTTTTTTCTCTCCGTATTTTCTTTTTCGCATCTCTTATATCTCTTATTTTCTCTTCTTTCCATGACGTACACTCGTGCCATAATTGAATATGCATCATGCGATCACATTATGAACATATTCAAAATCTACAAGATCTTAGGAACATATTACGAACACCAAATATATCAACACAACAAAATCTAAATCTATAACTTGTGAACCTTGTGAACGCATTGTGAATGTAGCCACTCTATGTGTTTAATTGCCCGGATGCGTATTACATGGAGAGGAGACTAGAGAGAAATTGATAAATACGAATTTCCGAAAAAAAAAAACGTGTTAGCTTTTATTTAACAAAAATATAATTATTTTCCTAATTA
Source organism: Carthamus tinctorius (assembly GCA_001633085.1). Classification (NCBI taxonomy): domain Eukaryota; kingdom Viridiplantae; phylum Streptophyta; class Magnoliopsida; order Asterales; family Asteraceae; genus Carthamus; species Carthamus tinctorius. The sequence goes on along the minus strand of LUCG01264604.1, from coordinate 9,668 downwards.
TCTTAGTTAATTAATAAAATTTATTATCTTAAACTAGTAGTTTATGATGAATCCTACAAATCATATAAATATAATAAGCTATCAAATCATTAAACTTTTATATATAATTCAATAGTTTTTATATCTTATTAGCTTTTTGTAGTTTCATGTTCTTATATTTTATAGTTTACATTGTGTGTATCACTCTCGTTAAACGACAGTGATACACACACTAAATTTTTAAATATGTAATTATGAAATTTATAGTTTATATCCTTAAAGTTATTTATATTTTTATTTCACGTTTTCATTATATTAACACATATGATTGTAGGGGTGAGTTCAAATATGAACGACTTTTTCATTGTGAACGTAAGGGCAGCCGAGAGAGCGCTACGTAGCATATTCAGTTTGAACATTCGTATGTTATTCAAACTGAATAACGCTGCGTTCAGTGTTATTCAAACTGAATAGCACTAAAACACTGAATGCAGTGTTATTCAGTTTGAATAACACATAATATTCAAACTGAATATGCCACGTGACGCGATTTTAGTGGTCCTCATGTTCACAACCAAAATTGAGTTCACATTTGAACTTTCATCTATGATCGTATATTGACTAAAATACGTTTTAATTTTAACAAGTTACATCATTATAATCGCCTCTTCGACACATTTGAAATGAACCAAATATTGAATATTTTTGGACTTAATTATGATTTTTTATATAATATATACTACTTAAAAATATTTTAAATATTTACAATTCATACTACTATATAGTTTTTCAGAAAATGTCTAAAGACTTAATTGTTAAAAGAACGCGTCTTAATTCCGAAGACGTGATCGTTATTTATTTAAAATACTTAATCGTTTTTTTATTTCGAAGACTTGATCGTTATTCTTTTTGGAAGACTTAATCCTAATTTCAACGGTATAGTTAACCGGAGATATTTACCACACCAAAAGCTACATTAACCCGATTTCAATTATATATTTTCTCATAAGATTTTCTTTTCTAGGTTAATCGTCACTTGAGTCATAGTTGTTCTATCGATTTTTGTTACATTTCAATTATTTTTTATTAATTTAGATAAGAGATTATAAAAATATAACGATCTAAAAACCAAAAAACCTAGTTTTAAATATTATATAAAAAAATCCAAACCGGCGTGGAAGTATCTTTTGGAGAGCCCACCAAACGGCTAACGCGGTGCATCTTTCCAATCAACAATGGATGGTCGACTCGGCTATAAGTGAGACTTTTTAAATACAAATTATATTTTATAAAATAAAGTTATCAATCTTTTAATGGGCATCGGATCATATAAAAAGTGTTATTTTCGAAGAAAAGCGTGATAAATATTTTTTAAATCGTTGATCACTTTTAATCAAATACACTCCCATGAATTGTGACTTAAAAGGTAATTGATCTGGTGCATCTTATCACGGTGCATTTCATCCTAATGTACATCCATTTCTCATCAAATGGTTGATAACAACTTATCACACTTCGTACTTTATTTGACACTTCTCACCAGAACCCAACCCTCTTTTAATAATTATATTAGTTAACCGAAAGATCTAAACTTAAGTCGATTTGTTGGGATTATGTGATTTACGTACGGTTCCAAACAAATATAAGGCGTCGTTTGTGTTTTTAAGAGGTCTGGACTTTGAAATCTTATTTTACTTCTTATTAATAAGAGATGATGTTGAAGTCTAAAATCCAAGTCAATATGATTGTTTGTTTTTGTAATGTTTGAATTGGTTTCAAGTTGTTTGCGAAATCTACTGGATTTGATCTCGATTTGAAGGTTTTATGAACATGGAGGTTACGTCTTGACAGAAAGGAGACGATATGTGAACTTTAGTGGACTAAGAGGTGTTTAAGAAGCTAGGTTATAACTTTTTATTTCAAATGTATTTCAGATCCAAGAAGGTCTGAAGTCTGGAAAAAAGAAAATAAAAGGTCTAAATATAAAAATGTTTGATCTATTTAAATTTAAGAGGTATTAAGAGATTAAAAAAAACAACCCCGGTTGCACAATGCATATATCAATTGTTTTCAAATATAAAAGGTTTATTATGATAATATTTCATAAATATCTAAATCAAAATAAATAAACTCTCATTATTTATATAAATATCCTAGTTAGTTTGTATTAATGGTTGAGTTTGTAAAACATCTCTTTACAAAAAGATTATAACGTCTTCTTCTTCTTTTCCCGATTTTTGTTGTTCCATCACTTTCTTGGGAACGATCCGTATGATGTTTTCATATGGACCCATGGACACTTTAACCAATTATACAACATAGGACATTTATTAGAAGACGAAAGATCTGTTATGGCTTCAAACCAATATTTTTAGATTAACTGATAATGTCATTATTTCGAAGGATAAGTTCAAACGATTGTTGTATGCTCCTATTGTTATCAATTTTGTCACTAGAATATTTAATGAGTTGATTTAGTTGTGGTATTTTTATACATTTTATATCCTTCAATTGAACAACATTCAATATAGGATGGCCTAATTGTGAAATTTTATTGTTGTATCCTGGGAAAAAAAAGTATTATTGGTACCATGATGGTTACCTAAGCTTCAATAAAAGGGTATGAAAATATATGAATAAATAAATTTTATATGCTTTTGGCATAATAATCATAGTAATTGTATCCTTTAAACTATGAGCATTCTATCATTTTTATTTTTCATGCAAAAAAAATTGCAACTTTGACTTTATTTAAAACATCTTAATAATAGAAATGAAAGTCTAGTGTCAAATGTTGATATAACTAATAATTAATACTATCATATAAATATATATACTTTTAATACAAAAAATTAAAAAAGAGTTGTACGAGTTGTATACAGTTTTATAAAAAAACCACTTTATCTTTAAAATATTTTCATTCGATCTATTCCTGAGAATATATGCTCAGCCTTTTAATTGAAGGGACGTCTACTGCATGAGTGACAAATTTAACGTTAAAGAAACAACAGAATCATCATATGTAAGCTTTAACTGTTCCGATTAAATATATTAGAAATCAAACCAAGTCAAACAAACTAAGGGGGCGTTTAGGAGTGCTTATTTGAAGGTGCTTATAACTTATTAGCCTTCTGGGAAAATAATAAGCTATTTGAAAGTATTTGGGTGAGGTGATTATAACTTTCTGGAAAATTAATAACCATTCTTTTAAGAAAGCAAAATTTTTAACTTGTTTGATAAACGCTTTTCATCACAAACACTCCTAAAACACCCCCTAAGTATATCCATGGACATAGGTAAATGTGTACATTGATTTTGTCTATAAAAAATTAAGAAAGTCTATAAATCTTTCAATTTGCAAAATGAAAATCAAAAGGAAATAACTTTTTTCACTTGAAGATCTCTATTTGTTTTTGTATAGAGATTATATCCATTGCAACTAGCTTTAATCAAAATTTCATCATTTTGGACCACTTTTGAAACATCCTAAACATAAGAAGGGTTATCCTGAAATTCTCAAAAACTTGATAATATGATTTGAACTAAAAAATTAAAAAAAAAAATTCCAGCCAGGGTCATAAACGTAAATGACTTCTGCTTTCAAGATTCCATAACTGAAAAAAGTATTTTTCTTTTCCGAACACTTTTGTTGAATTATTCCCAACCCAACAAAATATTGGCAAATAAACATTCAAGTGTATATTTCGATCCTATGATTGGTATTGGTATATAGACAAAAGTTTGGCTGCTAAACTCAAATTTTATTACGAACGTAAGAACAATCGAGAGCTTTCACATGACATATTCACTCTGAATATTATTCACTCTGAATAACACTGAATGTTGTGTTATTCACTCCCGCTCTTGGCTATCCTCACGTTCGCAATGAAAAATGAGCTTTCATTTGAACCTGACCCTATGTGTGTGTGTGTGTGTATATATTTGCTAAAATATTGTTGAAGATGCTTTAAGTTTTTTGAAAAAGGTTCATCTAAACTTTATGCAGACTACATCTTTTGCAATTTTAAAATTAAGTTACGGCCGCCTAAGACTAAGTCTGGCCACGGAATGCTAGTGTATGGACTTGATCCATATTTTTCAGGTAACTTAATGTAGGGAAGTTTAGCCTTAGTTGTGATGTTTAGTCATCAAATTGTTTAAACACCTACCTCGCGAAGCCGGCCTCACCTTTCGCGTTGCAAGGTCTACCTGCCCTTTTTCCTTAAATTCTCTGGAAGGTGGTCTCATGTCGCGAGCCTTGCTCCTCGTACCGCGAGGTACTGCCTTTCCATGCGAAGAACTTTTGTTGTTGTCTAGCGCGTGAGGCTTTGCCTGCCTATTCTAGAATCTTTTCAAAGCTGGTTCTCGCGCCACGAACCCTCATCCTAACGTTGCGAGGCATTGCCTTCCAGTTAGTACTTCGTGTTGTGAAGCCCTTTCTCGCGTAGCGAGCCATCCCGATCCAGGTCCAGAATCCATATGAAGAAGGAGACTCGCGCCGCGAGCCATGTCCTTACTCTGCGATTCTGATTTTGGGTAGCATCAATCACCGTTCTTAACCTCTTCCATGTGGTTTAATCTTCAACTACACATCTCATTTATCATCTTCTCCACCATTGTTAACTTCATTTTAGAGATCTTACTCAGATCTAGTGGTAAGTTCATCCCGCTCCTTTTATAGACCCTCAATGTTAGTTGTAAGTACTCCATTTATGATTCTTAGTGTTACGTTACCTAAGTTTTGGTTGGAAATGATTTTGGATAAAGTTAGGTCAAATTAGGGTTTTGATCAAAATAAGGATTTTTGGTAAAAGATGTTTTGAAGGATAATTCTAAGTATTTAGATATGATTACTAACATGTGAAATTTTATGGATTTAGGGTTTGAAGGATTTTCAGTCTTTATCTATATATGGTCGATTCCTTTTAGAACCCTTCGTATCACCTATGTCCACATTCCCATGTATGATATCTCTAGGTCTTGTCACCAAAAACTTTCCCATCAATAATGGCTAGTTCGTCTTTTCAAATGTCCAACCATACCCAAATTGAGAAAGAACCACTTTGGAGGCATGGTTGAAAAACTTGAATGTGAATGAGAGTATTGGAGATTAATAAGGAGTATTCCCATTATATTGATGACATTTGGTTCGCTTTGAAATCATGATTTATTGTCATATACAGTGTTTAACTTTTGGATGCAATACATGTATTATTAATAAATATGTATATTACCTAGTAGTGTTGTCGATCTTAACAACTCCTCTAAAAAGCTATACATGCATTTTTTTCGTTACCATCTCCCCATTAAACTTACCATGCTCCCCCTATAACGAGTACATTATTGAGGCCATATCTGTTAGTTTATAAGTTGTTATGAGTCTAAAAGAATGTTTGTAACTCTTCTCTCTCAACTTCCATCCTCCTTAATTTATTGGTTCATGAAATGTTCCATTACTTATTAAATTCTAATGAGTTATTCTATTATGTCTCACCAACTCTTTAACTTATCGTTATTTTTGTTCCCCCATTTCATACACTCAGTTATGCATGCCCTTTAGATCTTGTAAATAGAACAAACTATCAAACCAAATGGCAAATGTGACAACAAGCATCCTACCCCCAACAAGATCACTCAACATGATCTACCATATGTGTGTGCTAACCACACTCCTCGTAATGTTCACAATTGTTATGAAGAGAGGTCTTAGCATGCCCAAGTTACAATGGCATATGGTGATACACTTATAACTAAATACTGGATTTCATGTCATGTATGTATTAACTATGAAAATTTTCAATTTTAACTTTTAAAAAAATAACGAAGAGTGTCTCTTGAAGTATATATTTATACACAACAAATGCTCATACTCATTTCTCATATTTGGTGATGTTTAAACATTTGACCTCCAGAGAGATTGAGATCTACCAGTAACTCGGTACTATATTACCAATGACCATTTTCATTTTAAGTAAGCATATACATGAAAAAGTTCATTACGATAGTGTACTATCAAATTCTCTTAAATTTTCATATAGTATTGATTGATAAACTCGCATCTATGTTTCCCAGTAAGGTATTTCTTAAAGATATCAACATATTCGAGCAATTATGAGTGTCCTGGGTGTCAAACATATTTTGGGTCATTTTCAAGCACCTTTCAAGTCCATCTGAAAGGCTTTTTTCGATGCTATATCTTAACAGTAATTGAATATGCCACGTTTTAATAGGTATAAATTGTCAACTATTTTACATTAACAAGCCGAATAGGGTCATGTGAATGCATCTTCGAACTGTGAAATATAAAAGTACATAACCTTGAATATTATTCTCGAATAGAATCATATTGATGGGAAAAAGGAAGTTACGAATATATTCCTAATAAAGTATTCTACTTTTCAAATTAATTATAATATTTTTGTCTATGGAGTGCCAGGGTTAAAAGAAAACAAAATGGTCCAAAGTAACACGAGGTCTTGAAAACATTGTAGATATGGTAACAATTGTACAATTTTATTTAATGATATAGTGTCCAATAACTTATTGGATGATGTCAAAATAAATGTAATTTTTCACCTTTTATCAGCCGAGCTTCGTATGAACAACCTATCATTTGCTTTTCAGTATAGTTTGATAAAAAAAACACACAAAATAGAATTCCAATCCATTTTTTTATCATCTTGACTGCTTTTCAATTTCTTAATAGACAATCATTCAGTACTAAAATAATCACGTAACAAAATTTACATACATGTAAATAGTTAAGCAATAGGTTTGTAACATCTTATAAATTCATTTAGACAAACTTGCTATAATCTACTCGTCAAGGTTTTTCAAAGAAACTAATTCACCACACAAGAATATTTTATTAGAAACAAGTGTGTAAACATGTTTTACAAATGAGCATTCTCATTACTTTGATATACTAGAAATTCATTTAACACACTTATCAAATATCAGGTATACAAATCCAAGCGCTGTTAACGCCCTTGTGGCTATAGATGTTCGTCTACGATTACTTTAAGTCATTCGTGGTCACCCATGGGATTAGTCTATACATGCAAGCTGATTTGAAAATGCATGGGTACCCCCAAAAAGAAATAATATATGTAATAAATAAATGTATTGACATAAAATGAATGACACCTATGGCACACATAGCTCAACAATTGGTACAAGTTGCCTTAAATATATGTGTAGACCGAGTTTGGAAAAGGTCTTACAAGTTATATACAAAATGGTTTCATATTTATATTTATAAAAGAATAAAACAATTTTGTGGTCTATGGTCAAGTGTGACATCCCAACTCATATTACCTACATTTTAAATATATTTTTTAAAATTTTGTTTAAAGAACAACTTTTAGTTTGACAATAGTTAAATAGATAATATTAAATTTGAGAAAAATTATCAATGACGTCTAACTCAGTAGGTAATGAGTGGGAGTAAGTTTGTACAAAGTCAATACGGCCTGGGTTCGAGCCCGAACACTCTCATAGCCACAACCGCCGAGTGAGTCAGGGATGCCCCCACAATATGGTATTGGCAACCGATTGTGGTCCGATTGGAGTTTCGGAATCAACCTTTTACACAAAATCTGAGAACAATTAAACTCAGGTGTTTCACTTTTTATCATATTTCATGTGATCCTCTGAAAAGCCATATAACTATATAAAAACATCTCCAACAAATCTTTTAAAATTCTTTCAAAATAAAAGGTTAAAAGTTAAAATCTTCAAAAGGATAACATTAGTTTTTAACATTTTTTCTATTTTAGAGAATCTAACATTAATTAAAATATTAAAAATATTCCATTTATCTATTAAAATATTATCTATCTCTATAAATATTTATTTTCAGAGTTTTCTAGTGATGCTCTTGCTACTTATTTTTGGGTATTCTTATGCTATGTTGGGCAAACTAGCTGATAAGTTAACTTATAACTGATAAGGTAGTTTATGACTAATAAGGTAGCTGATAATTAAGTTAAGTTTGGCAAAAACTAGCTGATAAAGTAGCTTATGATTGTAAAAAGACAAAAAAGACATGTTTGAAAATTAGTGGTATAAAACTTAGTAAGGGTATATTTGGAATAAAAAAAATAAAAGGTCCCATAAGTCACCAAAACATGTACGTGACTTGTAAGGTAGCTTACGGTCCAGCCAAACATGTACGTGACTTGTAAGGTGACTTATAAGCTAACTTATAAGTTAACTTATTTTTAGCAAACAATGCCTAATATTTTGAGAAAAAAACTATTCTCTAACTTTCTCCATTTAATTTGGAGATAGTTTTGGAGGCTGTTGAAACAAATATTGGTTCAAAATCTTCATTTTCTCAGTTATGAAGAAGTTGTAGGAGACATTCTAATAGGTTTGTTGGTTTCTAAGCTTTTATGATCTATTGTGAATTTAACATGCTTGTTAGTGTGAAGAAATTGGTTCATTAATAATTAACAACACCAGGGTATAACATGTAAATTTGTACAAATCTGAAACCAACATTTATATTTAGGTAACCTAACTTTTTAAATAGTATAGATAGACATGATGAGAACATGGATCCTAACAAGAAATTATATATTTTTCCCCATTTATGTGCAATATTTTCACATAAGATTTGTAAAACTACAATCAATTCAAAATGGTCTATGTATATCTCACATATTCATAAAAAATGGTGTTTTTATGGAGTATCAAATATACATATATGAACAAAAATCACAACATCATATGTAATTGTTAGATCCAAAGTCATCAAACGCTTTCAATTCTTCATATCTTTTATCTTTTTCTAATTATTAACGATATTGTATCTAATTATCTATAAAGCATATTTAATAACAAATATATAACATATTTACTATTATACAAGCACGGAAAGGTGTAGGAATCACGTTACCCGTCCCCCACTCCCCACCACATCCCATGACCCATTAGGTTGACAGGTTCCCATACCTAAATATAAACGTGTAAATTTACACTATAATAGTTAAATAACTATCTATACTTGAATTTGAAAAGGAGATGACCCTTTTACTAAAAATAGTTGTTAAAAGCTAAAAACATTAGTTATTAAGTTTTATACAATGGTAGTAAGTTTTTACAACGAGTGGTTTTAATAACATTTTTAAAATTCTGATCTCTAAGAAAACAATCAATTTGGATAATGACGCATTTTTTTAAAAGCGATTTTATGACAGTGTTTGAAACGTGTTTCTATAAAAACATGTTTCAATTTAATACAAAGTTAGGAATTAAACAGGCTTAAGACAAGATTTTTGTAACATCAATACTTTTTTCTTTTAATCTTCTTGTTAAAATCGTAAAATGTTATACTTAAAAAAACACCCTTTGAAGAAAATTGATCGTGCTTTAAGGATTTTTTTTAATGAGTTGCTATCACGTTTTATTATAAAACTCAATAAAAAATGTATCCATTTTCTTTAAAGCATGTGTTGTTGTACAAATGGGATTAATGTAATAGTTGTCATTAATTTGATTTTCGCTAAACTGTTATTGAATTGTTGGGTCGAATTATTAAGTAATTAATACAAGTTTTCCGACACTATTTTTTAAGGTTCTAAATAGTTTAAGGTATGTTGTAGCGGTGAGGTCAAACCTCAAGTCTTAGGAGTCATGGTGTTTTTCAAGGTCTGGATTATATCAATAAATCTTGATGCCATATA
>LUCG01264583.1:0-12195 GCA_001633085.1 Carthamus tinctorius | reverse complement strand
ATGCTAGCCTAAAAACCATATATATGTGTGTGTGTGTGTGTGTGTGTTTTACAAAAAAAAAATACTTTAGTCTAATATCCTATTTATACTAGAAGAATTATAGATGGACTATAATTCAATTTTTTTAATAAGGTTTAGTAATTATCTATAATATTCAAATTCAAACACACACACACACATATAAAATTACAAATAACACTTCATAACTAACTTAATTATGTTTCTCCCTATAATTATCGTTTATAGTTTAACACATATTGAAGAATAATTATATCTTTTAACAATCTAATTATCCGGGTTTTTAAGATGGTACCAAACGTATTATTTGTGTGCGACTCTATAGGTTTATACACTCCTTAGCAGTATCCCTGTATGACACGTCGTGGGGATATAATAACTTACAGTACACACATATGCTCGTATATTTATTTATACACATTGTAATAGAGGGAAGTTTAAGGGAAAACCTGAAATAAATGGAAAACTGAGGAACACCTTCGTAACCCTTCATCTGGACCGTATGCACTTGTACATGAAAGTAAATTAAGTTGTTTTTTTGGTATTTATGCATGTGTAGATTATGCACATGCACATATGCGTGACTGCATATTACAAATTACTTCTATGCACAAGGGGACACAGTCCAGACGAAGGGCTACAAGAGTGTTCTTCGATTTTTTGAGATTTTCCTTTGAGACTAACCTTGTTGTATTATACATACATGGTCAAGTTCAACGGAAAACCTTAAAAAACAGAAAACCAAAGAACACACTCGTAGCGCTCTATTTGGACCATATGCACTTGTGCATAAACGTAATTTGTAACACGCACAAATGCATATGCACGTATGCATAAAAACTAAAAACAAAAAAACAACTTAATTTACCACTATGCACAAGTGCATACACTTCAGATGCATCGCTTACGAAGATGTTCCTTAGTCATACATATTATAATAATAATAAAATTAATCAAAGTCGAACTAAGAACGGGTAATGTCATCCTTGACCTCGTCCCAATCCCCGCTTTGGGTAGGAGATTAAACCTCCGTCCCCATCCTATCACCGGCCAAAACAAGGAATCCCCACCCGTTAGGGTTGGATACCGATGGGTACCCGACCCCACAATAAATTTCATCTAGTTCTGTCCAGTTCAGTCCTATTCAGTATTCAATCCTGATTCAGTATTCAATCCTGTCTGGATACCAAACGCTACCGTCCGAAGTTTAATGGAGTTTTGTGTGTGGCGCCATAAACTTATATCCCGCCCTCTTCTACGCGATTTCGTCTGCAACTAATCTCACACCACCATTAACAAAGAAAACCCATCTACAATCTTCCATTTTCTTTCTGAAATTTTCTCCTTTTGTGGTTGATGGATGGTCTTCAATTCCTTCAATTTCACCACCATCACCATCATCGATTGCAGATTTCCCAAATGTCCATTGCACCAATTTCATCGTTTTCAAGCAATCTCAATTCCGCCGCCGCCATACGCTCCATTGTCTCCAAGTATTTCTCTACCTCTCGCCCGAAGTTATGTACTACCAGGACTGGGAAAGTCGAGGCAATAGCTAGGGTTTCTGCGGGTGAGCTCAAGGAGCAATGGCTGAATTCTCTCACTTGTTGCCCTCCTCTGATTGCCGAAACCGGAGGGGAGATGTTACAACGTGAAGTGGAGGTGGAAGTGGGTTGTGGAAATGGTGAGGTGGTTTCGAGCAATGGCGGTTCGGAGTTTGTTATCGGGATTGACCCTGATGTTTCCGGTGCGTTGGCTGTCTTGAAAACTGATGGTTCTGCTCAGGTAATTTCTTTACTTCATAGATAACACATGAAAAAAGTGTAAGGATGTGCTGGAAGTAGGGTAATCATGCTTTTGCCCATGAATTTTGTTTTGGTACCGGAACATTTTTCAAACGGTGGCACTGTATAATTAAGTTTTTGGTTGATTTCGATAGAAAGAATTGATTTTTTTTGTAGATTTCGATAGACTTTTTTTGTTGAATCAAGAGAATTATTTTGGGTGTTTGATTGATTTCAAGAGAATTATTTTTTATTGATTTTGAAGGGATTTTTCGGTTTTTTGGTTGATTTCGAGATAAATTTTCAGTTTTCTAGAGAGAAGCTTTTGGTTTTTAGGTGCACGTGCGCCACCCTCCAAAATGATACGGTTGCATCTTTATAAATTTTTTTATTTACCTATACGATAGCACGTGCCATCGGTGTACCCCTCTTGGGGTCTGTCCATGGTTTTGGTGATGAATTTTGTCCGGGTGCTTAATCAGAAAGAGGGCATGAATGCTATTTGGTTAACGACATATGTTGAACATACTTTAGTTGTAGCATCTATTGGACGGGGGGCGTAGTTGACGATTTTCCCTTCGAAGATCCCAAACTGATTTTTGCACATTTTATCTGTAAACAGTGGAGTGCTTTTTTTATTTAACTCTCTAGTGGTTTACAGGCCTAGTGAATTAAGTTGTTGATTGAATATGCCAATAGTGAATTATATAGGCTCTTCCTTTTGCTTATATACAAAATCACCTACCTATGTTAGTTGATTATTGCTCTGGATACGAATGACCCAATCCATCTTTGGCAACCACCCGTACAACTGAATCATGAACAGACGCATTTCTAGCTAGCCAAATCTCTGAGCTTAGTGAAAAAGTTATCTGGATGGCGCTAAATCTAAGATTTCATTCTTGGTATGAATCTCGACCTTTTTGCTTACTCACCGGTTATGTGGGAATGGGATTGATGAAAATAGGGAGAAAATTGAATCTTGCAAGTAATACCTTCTGTTTCTTTACCAAAGAGGATAGTGAGAACATGGTGTTAAAATTTATGTAAAGTTTAATCTTATTCTTTGGTTCATTTTCTTTTGTGTTGTGTGGGAGTATGCATTTTATAGGAAACAAAAAATTACTTCTCCTTTCACTATCTTTTATAATGCCATGGAGAATATACACATGATGACCTTTAGTGTGGGCTTCTTGCTCGATCTATGGTTCTCATGTACTTATAAAAGGTCTGGGAGAACTCAGGGATGGTATGGTATAAATACATTGATGATCAAGTTAATTGGAGGTTTATGTGAAGAATATATGCATATATAAAGGCTAAATGAATAAATATAAGGTATGTAAGGGTCAAGGGTGTACACATATAGGGGAGGTGCGACCAGATGTACATGAGATGGACTCTCATGTGATGTTTCAAATGGAGTCTTCTAGCTTTAGCCCTTGTTTTGTGTGAAAGCTCATGTGCACAACAGCTTTAGCCCTTGTTTTGTGTGAAAGCTCATGTGCACAACGTGCACATGAGCGTAAAGATTGGTGCGTTGCTCACACCCGAACACCCCACAGTATTATATCTAACTTCTCTACTCCCAAGGCGTAGCTAACTTTGCCAGCTGTCTCCTCTTTTCCATTACTAACTTGGTCTGTATTATTTTGGGGGTAAAGGTATTCTAAACTAAGACCAGAAGTGAGTGCTAGAAGTTATCGTTCTGAAAAGAAGATATGTCCTTTAGCCTTTAAGTCTTAGCTAGTATCGTATGATGACTATCTTGAATTTTAACTTGTGTAGTACTAATTGTACACCAAATTCGATACTCTGAACCCAATAGTATTCTAACAAAGAGAACACATAGATACGCATACATCTGCAATGATAAAAAGATACGGGTGTCTTTTAACCGTGTCATTTAACTGTTTGCATTGATTCATTTAGTTATTTTTGTTAGTATAATTGCTTACCCCTGCTTGCTTCTTTGCAGCCACCACATATGGCTTGCAAGGTTTTCTGGGTTTCTCACGGCCATTTAGGCTATGATACATGAAGAAATTTAGGATGTCGAGATTCTAATAGACATTATTACTGGGAAATCCATTAAAATAGATACAAGATGACCATAACACACATAGGGATAAAGATGGTCATAAAGATACATAGGAAAGAGACAGAATATCTGGACTCTTTTAATATATACTATTCTATCTTTTCTGTCTACTTTAACTTGGTATTTTGTATTTTTAGTATTTACATCCTAATAAATGTTCAATTAGTATTTACCATATTTTTAAAAAAGTTAACATACAATTGCAGAAATGTTTTTGTTTTCCCAACTTTCTATTATAAAATATCTAGTCAGATTAATTGTTGAGGTTTATTACTTGTTCAAGTTTACTTGTTGATTTTTTGTGTGTTTATGTATATTTATGGAAATCCATTAAAATAGATATAGAAATGTTTTTGTTTCTTCATGCCTTAGCTGATATTGTCATTCCTTAAACCATGAAAGAGAAATATTTATTTCCTCCTTTGACATGTAATTTTCCCGTAGCCCAAATCTCCTTGCCCGCATAAGTTGCATGGAAGGGTGTGTGTAAAATCTTTGGCATTCCGAAACCTCAATGGCGTGTCTATGTGCTTTCATGCATTTCTTTTAGCTCCCTTGATATAAAAGAAGAAAAATGGATCAGTTATCAGGGTGTTGGAGGGTGTGATGCATGGAAGATCGTAGTTTACCTTATCAATTCCACATGAACCTTAAGTAATTATGAAGAAGCTCAAATGAGGATTCTTGTTACTAAAGAAGAGGAAGAGGCAGTGGTAGGAAGTAATTAAAGAGATCTTCTATTACATTGACGGAATGCTTTAATTATTATACACTAGTTGTTATTTGATCAAATACCTTTTTCTGGTTTTCTTGACATATTTATAAATATAAATAAATGCAGAAAATACAATACCTTAAGATCATGTTTCATTGATTGTGATTTATGCATCCCTACTCATTCTAAGGCTAATATAATAATTGAAACCAAGGGTAAATTTGCATTATTCACTTTGGGGCAAAATAGTCATTTTTGCTTTTAGTTATTTCCAGTGACTATTTTGACCTGAATTATGGTCTCTGAACCTAAATTATTAGTGCATTTTAATTCTTTTTCTGGAGAGGTAGAATTTGTGTTTTAGTTGGATGGTACCATCATCCCATAAATGTTCTAAATAACGGACAGTGGTACCAAATACCTTCTTAATAATTATGATATCATTTAGAAAACTCCTAATTTAGGCTTCCTCAACCTCTTGGATCCCCTATCCTGTATCAAATAGCCAACTTAATCTTACAAACCTCGGTGTAGGATCAAGATGATCGATGATGCCAATTATTTGCAATTTGTAGTTATTTTGATACATGTGCATCATGTTATACCTTACACTATGACTCCTTTGTTCAGTGTGGCAAGTTTTGTGATTGTTTATCAATGCTCTGAAACTCTAGGTATCACTTAGCTTTTTATTGAATATATTTTAAACATTTGAGCTTATAGTTTAGTTAGTGAGGTTAAAAGTTCAAGGGGCTTTATATTATATTAACTATAAGAAAACTTGTATGTTTGAAAGATACATATTGGTGGGTTTTTTTGAAAATTGTTTGTTATCCATGTGTTCACATTGACATGACTATATTAGTTCTCTGATGCTGTGAAATGCTGGATCGCCATTATTCCTTTTAAGCATAGATGCGATCTTCTTTTTTGATCCTAGTTGACCTTCAAGATTTGAAGTGGGTTGAAGTGCACGCTGGATATTTTTTTAGTTTAAGTGTTACCACCTCTTTGTATCTTTTAGGTATATGATTCTCCTAATGTGAAAGTGCTGGTAGGCAACCGCGTACGGCGTCGTTTGGACACAAAGGCTATGGTTCAGTTGCTTCGGAGTCTTAACATTCCAATTGGTATGTTACTGTCTCTGCCGTCATTCAATGTCTTGATACTGTCGATTAATTTAATTTTAGACTTTTTAACATTGTCTCGTCCCTTTTGACATTTGTAGTTGCATAAACAGTGCAGTCTTCCATCTTCATAGTTTTGTTAGGTTTCTTGTATGTATATATTGGTGCAGATTTAGCATTTAAGGTTAAGGTTTTGATTTTCTTGCTTTCCAAGTCGGCCTTAAGCCCTTTGTATTTCCTATATATGTTTATTCTCATATTAATCAATGGAAACAAACACTTCAAAACATGGTTTAGAGTCACCAATTTCTAGCGACATATATAAGCTAACCAATGCTATCTTTATTGAACTTGTGGGAGCAAGAGCATAAGTAGATGTCTTATAATGCAAAGTCCTTGTCATATGCCTGCTCAGTTACCCAGGCATACTCTTGATGTGAGTTAACAAGGTCTACTCTGAAAGATTATTTAACTCAATTTAAGAAGCTGTATGATAAATGCAAATACGTTTTTATTTATTAGCATGGATCTCCTCATTCAGCAGTAGAGACAGCTCATGTTTCTCACTTTTTGCAGCTTTATCTTCTTGTTATGCCTCATCTTGGTTCATAACATTTTGCTATGCGGTCGCATTTGTGTGTGTGTGTGTGTGTGTTTTTTCCTGGTTGGCAAAGATTGAGATAGTGGGCGGTTACAAAATGGTTGCTGCACTCGGAAATCGGGAATAGTATCAATTTACACACACGATTTGGCAGAAATTGGGAACTATAAACAAAGAAAAGTTTTAATCTCTTGTACACTAATACTTAAAATGAATGCATCTTTAAAAAGGAGTCATATACTGGAAGTTAGTGTGCAGTTATTGGGCGGTTACAAAATGGTTACTCGGAAAGTGATTGGCCTTTGTGCCTAAGTCCTGCTTTCTGAAGTTAAGGCTTGGCCTTCTGAAAAGGTTTATCTTCACAAACCAAGTCAGCCTTCTTAACTCAACTCATCCTTTTGAGTCCAGGACTTAGTCTTCTGGATATGCTTTCTGATCAGCATTCTGAAGCTTTTCGATCAACGGGTCTGTCACCATGTGCTCTGCCTCTTAGACCATGCCACAAATGTTTCCCCTAAAGTCCCACAAGGTGGCGCACCCCCTTAATCCCTCACGTTATGGCAACATACGGTTATCCCGGGTTCTAGCTAGCTTATACAAGTATGCACTCCGCATCTTTAACTCGTATCATAGCTTAAATACCAACCTCTTCGTCCTCTTGTGAATCTAATTACACAAAATGGCCTAATGATTCTTTAAAATCACCAACACAAACCACGGTGGGGTTTTGAAAGGAACTTTGTGTCGTTGCGACTATCTCGATAAAGTGGGATTAAATGCCTTATCGAATTTGTCAATTTCAACAGGAAAAAAACTTCCAGAACCAAGAAAAAACCCAAGTAAGCAGACCATGATTGATAGCATCTTTACCAAAAGCCACACATCATAGTAGATTTGGTAGAACACCATAGAGATGAAATTGAAGCAACACCTGCAAAAATTGAAATAGAGGAAGCACTTTTGCAGAAGCCACAAACCATTGGAAGTGTTTGTCCTTGAGCCTCTTCTTGATGGCAAACAACCACCGCGGTGTAGTCCTATAGCCACCTAAACAACCTTGAAGGACAATGCAAGAGGAAGGGTGAATAGATTCTTTCTAGATACCATTTATTCTGCAAATTTTATCTTGCCTAGACCACCATCTCAACATGGTATTGAGGTATGTTCTTAGTCTTAACCCCCCTTAAAGCCCTTGTTTTCTGCAAGTTCCTGCTGATATATGGGGGGATAGTTCCGTTAGTTATTAATGATTTTTGATATTTCATAACTTTTGTTGAGGACCTTTCCGATACTAGGTGGGGTTCATTTATCAAATATTACAGCGATCTTTGTTCATTTTTTTCAACTTTTGTGTTAAATTAAAACTCTTCCGTGACAATGCTATTACTGAATTGTCTTCCTATGCTGTGGCAGATTGGTTATCGCTCGGGGGGTTCATAGTGCCCTAACCGAGTTTNGTGGGGCCATGTTTAGCTCCCAAAATTGCCGGGGATTAGTCGGGCTTTGGCCCGGACACCCTTCCAAAAAAATGCTATTACTGAATTTAATAAGTTTATGTTTCAGAATAGATGTTGTATTTCTTCATTTGCCTATACACCTCAGGAGAATGGTGGTGTTGAATGCAACAATCCTTTTTTTTGGGAAGGGTGTCCGGGCCAAAGCCCGACTAATCCCTGGCAATTTTGAGGGCTAAACATGGCCCCACTTAAATGTCCCCAGACATGCGCACAGGAAGGCTCGAACTCGGTTAGGGCGCTATGAACCCCCTGAGCGATAACCAATCCGCCACAGCACTGGAAGACTGAATGCAACAATCTTGACCTAGCACATAACGTCTATGGTGTGAAAATTTCTTTGTTTGTAATTTTCTGTAGTCCTCTGTATCATGCCACTTACTAGATTGATTGCGTCTGCTATGTGACATGTGTCAGTGGAACTAAACTTGATGCTATGCCTTTTTGATGCCTGTTTGTTGGACATTTCTATGTTTAGAAGGGTCACAGGTGTTATAGTTCTTCACTATGTCATCATTTTACTTCAGCTTATGTTACCCTTTTGAAGTCCAAATCTTGTTTTTTTCAACAAGTGTTACCGGGTTTACTTGTGATTATTCATCTTCTAGTTTCAAGCTACTTGAACAATTACGGATGACTGTTTTTTCTTACTAAAACGGGTTTATACTCGGAATGTAGACGTGCCTGTGATCCTTATGCGTGCCTGGCCCCAGTCCATGAGCATACCCACCATATACTCTTGGTTGACTGTTATTTGTTGCATAACAGTGTTTTAGCGACTCTAATAGAGCCTCATTTCATCATCTCTCACATTCAAGACCAAGGCCGATCTTGGTTTCTACTATTAAAATTGTGATTGATTTTCTATGTAGCAATTTGGACATGAATATCATATCTGAGGAGTGTTAAAAATAAGTTAGCATTCTATTAGGGTTACTTCTTTATATACTTACATCTCTTAGATTAGATAGTTATTATATTTATTTTGGTCATATTCAGAGCTGTATGTTATTTAATATACCATTGGAGTTTCTGCCTACACAATATTTTGACCATAAACATTTTCAGATAATCATAAACTTTTTAAATTCATCTGATTCTGAAAGATATTTGTTATAACTTTGTCACTTGACTTCAGGAACAACTGCATACATAGAACAATCAATACCATTTCCAGCAGACGGGAAACAGGTTAGTTTTTCTGTCTTCTTCATTTTCTGCTGTTACCTTGAAATTCCCTCCTTGTGTTTGTTTCTAATTTGCTATGATGAGTTCCACCCTTTATGTTGCTTGCCTCTCATAGGCTTGAAGTTCTCTACATATATTATTTCTATATGAAATTTCTGGTTCTTTTATAGATATTTATTTGTTTGAAATGTTTGCATCATCTCTAGTCTAACTACACTTTTGGTCATCACATAGAGCCACTAGATAGTAATGAAACAAAGGTAGAATAAAGAAACCTCCATTAGTTAAATACTGAATAAACTATACGCCACCCTGAAAGATACCAAGAAATCTTATTACACCGTTGGTGTTCCAGGGGCTTTCTTGTCTTGTTTTTTGTGCAAAAGTAGCTGTTATTTGTTATAGGAATTTAATAGTTAGCTAGCCTACTGTTTAGACTATAAATGTATGTAGTTCCGGTATACAAAGTTGATTAACAAATCTAGAAGACTCTCCTTCCTCACCATTGTTAAGAAATCTGACATTAGTGAAATGAAACTTGTATTCTTTGCTTATATATAAGCTGAAACAAGTAATAATCGATGTTGACTCACTCATGTTGTTGAATCAATTTTTTTTTGGACAAACTTCATGAAAATGTATCCAACTTTACCCGTATATAAGATATGTTGGTATTAATCTGTTGGTATAGTACATGCAATAGCACATTTTTTAAAAGTATAGTATATGTAATAGAACATTTTGAAAGTATAGTACATGCAATAACACATTTTGAAGTTGGATACACACAATGGGAACACAATAGGAATACGGATAAAGTTGGATACATTTTCATGAAGTTTGTTCTTTTTTTTTTTGGAAAGAGGATGGTACCTCAAGCAATTCTATTGAATCAAATTCTTCTTAGATTGGAAGAGGAAAGACAAGGTGCATGTTAGGATTATCTGTTAAAATTACAATGCAAAGTATGCATATGCTAATATGCCCCTTATCATGTAGTTTAAGCCTAAGTTAGTTTGGATCGCCAGAATTTGCAGCTTTTTAAAACGATTGAAGTTAATTGAAAACATGCCATATATGTTTGAAGTACAAACCAATCCCTTTATTGCAGATGGTCCTAGTTGACCATAGGTTATTCACTCATCTTCATTGATGTACTACTGTATTACCTACATTGTATCTTATAACTTTGACTACCCTGTGAATACAAAATAGTTATGCTATTTTTAGTTATTTAACTCCCTTAATTTTGTTTTCATGAACTTTAAATCTTTACTTGTTTTCATGTCTCAATTATTACTAAACGATGTTTTATTATGCAATACAGGGATGGTGGAGCGGAGGATTTAACTATGGGCTATGGATCGGAGTCCTAGTTGCATCTGAAGTTTCTGTTATCCCAGTTCCATCCATGCGATGGAAACAGGAGTTCAAACTGTGTGGGAATGGCTCAACAAAGGTTCGATTTGCTCCTTTAATATTGAAGAAAATATTTGCAAAGAAGCATCTTTTCTTTTCTTTTGCAAAGGTTTCAGTTATTCAAAACTGTGATGTCAGACCTCCTAACTTTTTTGTTTTTCTTGGAGTTTGGTAGAACCTGCTTGAGTTTGAATACATTTCTTGCTCTAAAATAGGTATATCAAGATTAGGATAAGCTAAGCCCTATAATTATGGTGTTAATGTTGATACTTTCATCTATATGTATAAATAGGTGCATTATGATCATCAATAAAAGATGAAGGTGAACAATAAAGCTTCTCTCTTAGATTAGACAGTCATTTTAGTATATTTGAGGTCTAATTTAAGAGAAGTGAGAGGTGATATCTAATACGACCCAACATTTCGTTGCTAGTAGGCCCAAGGAGACGCCTTTTGTTTTTATCGTATGGCTGAAATGTAATTGGACTTTCCTATTTGTAATTCAAAGAATGGAAATATCATCTTCTCTCTTCATTCTTCATTCTTCCTGCTTCTTTCTCCTTTTTCTTCTAAGTTTTTCTTGAGCAGTTAGGAGCCCTAACATTATCATGCACAAGAATATGCTTCCATGAGACTAAGTTAATGTGAAAATTACAACAGTCATTTCTTCTTTTGGGGTTTCTAGATCTTTGTGATGACAATTCCATTATGTGTTCACCTCTAATCCAACAATTTCTATGGCTTTTCCAGAAATAGAATCCACTTTTCACTTAATGATTCAAATGGATAATTTAGAACTTTAATTTGATAAGAATATTTTTGAACACACTAGTGTATATAATTGAATAAAACTACATTACTTAAGCTAGGAATTGGCTTACAAAATATTGTTACTGTATGCATTTTAAGCCATTTAAATGTAGGAAATTAAAATCTTTTGACATCAGCTACCCCAAATTGTTTTGTTCTCCTTTAATTTGTCAAAGATGATGGCAGGATGATAGCAGAGCACTTGCATGCACTCTGTTTCCGACGTTAAGTTCATCGCTAAGAAGGAAAAAGGATCATGGTACTTTCTTGACTACTTCTTCATGTTTCTGATCTATTTATCTTATACTTACAAGATCAAGCATATATTGCATGTTATGAATCTGTATCGTTTGTAAAACAACTCATACAGCCGTTGAATAAGTCAGTCGACAGCCAAGATTGGTTCATTTCAGTATACTATCTAAGCGGTTGGACTATCTATCCGCTTTAAAATTCAATATCGGTGGTCGCTTTTCCTGTTTATTATTGGCCAACATCTACCTTTTCAATTAACAGTAAGCTTATCAGCTAGTTTTTACCGAAGATGACTAGTTTATCACGGGCCAACAACTAGCTTATCAGTCACTTTGCCAAACATAGCCTTAAGGGTGTGTTTGGTATCTAGACAGGATAGAACAGGACAGGACAAAACATATAAAATGACCAATTTACCCTTGGTGAGTTGTTTATATGTTTTTTATATTTTGATTATGTGATTGATTAACTTATAATAAAATAAATATTTTTTATGACAAAATATATCATTATAAAGTGTTTGTCAAGACGATTAAAATGATATCAAAATAAAAAGTTTAAGTAGTTCACAATTTTTTATTTTATACCTTTTCTATATTGTTTTTTGGGTTAATTACATGGGTGTGTATCGAACTTGTCACGTTTTTTCATTGTATGTATCCA